>JAOPHQ010005481.1:0-91657 GCA_030340625.1 Merluccius polli | reverse complement strand
GAGTGAGTGAGTCAGTGAATAAAGTATTCATGACAAGCCTAACCTTGGTTATTAGAATATTCTCAGAATCAATTCAGGACTGCAGAGGTTTGCACAGGCCAGCAAAAAAATGAAAATAATTTATTCAGTACACTATAACTGTCCTTTCCATCCATGTATGCATAAAATCTCTCTCTCTCTCTCTTCCCCCCCCCCCCCCCCCCCCCCCCCCCCCCAGACCCATGCAAGCTGTAGCCGTGGACTCCTCCCCAGCCCGCCAGGTGGACCGGCTGGTCCTGCACCACTCCAGCCCCTCCCACTCCCTATCCAGCCCCTCCCACTCAGGTAGGGATGCGGGGCCCTGCCCCAAGGCCGAGGGCCTCAGCACTTCCCTGGCGCTCCAGAGGCCCGAGACGTCCAGGGGTCGGCTGGCCCGCGCCACCAACACCCAGCAGCGAGAGGTCGAGTCCCCCACAAGGGAGCTGGGAGGCCCCCCGGCAGAGGAGCTGAGCTGGAAAACACAGAGGACCCTGAGGGGGGAAGGGACGAGTGGAGAGGCGGTGGAGGAGGAGGAGGTGAAGATTGGAGAATTAAGGAAAAAGGAGGAGAGGGAGGAAGAGAGGAGAAGAAAGATGGAGGAAGAGGAATGGGGAAAAGAGGTGAAGGAAAGAGAAAGGCATCATGAGGAGACAGAGATGGAGAGGAGGAATGTGGACAGGGAGGTGGAGGAGGAAAAGAAGCGTGCCTCGCTGGAGAAGGAGAGACGGCTGTGCCTCCTGCAGGAGGAGCTGAGGAGAGAAGAGGAAGAAGAGGAGAGGAGGTTGAAGCAGGAGAGCGAGGAGAGAGTCAGGTAAATGTGTGAGGAAAATGTCCCTGCTTGCTAACTTGGGGAGAAAGATTTACCAGGAAGAAGAAGAAAGAAGAAATCACTTTTGTCCCTTTTATCACTAAAAGCTTTGTACAAACTCTTCATTTCCCCCAATTGACCCTTCGCTAAGCCCCTCCCTAGAACGGCCACTGTCCAAACCTACATTAGAAACCATAACTAGGTGCAGGAGTCCTGTCCAGCTTTCAGAACAAGGGAAAATGCCGAAAAGGTGTGCATATGGAACCTACAGCAGGTATCCTCAAAGTGTAGAGGGGGTATCATATTTTTGGCTTTTCTGAAGCCAAAAGTGCAAGAGGATATGATCCATATGATATGGATTAAACATTGTGGAAGACCTTTGTGCCATTGTTGTGGCAAACTTGTGCAGGATTTAGTTGGCCTTTCCTGGCGCTGCTGTGCAAGAACATTGTTGTTCCTGTATATGTTTGTCCTTCGCGTGAATTGTCAAGACGTGGGCTGCCTGACACTTGCATTGGGACCGGTTTCCCTCGATTTTAACGTTGTCATTCACAATACTCCGCCGACAAATTATATTGTGAATGTCAAATGCATATTTGTAGTCCTTTCTGTCTACTTCTCTCTGATATTTCAGAACTATTATTCCAGAAATTCGCTCTTATTTCTTGGGATATCTCTCAGATATAGTTGAAAACGCCATATTGCCATGCAGGGTGCGAACGCTTGACAGGCGTAACAACAGTAACTAAGGGGGGCGGGAATTAGCGAAGGGTCAATTGGTAAAGCTGCCTTTTTCTCTTTGCTTCTGTAATTTAATGTGTGCGAAGTGTTTAAGCCTAGTGATAATGACGCCCAAGAAATTCGTTGGTAAATGAATAACTTTTTAACAGCTTTCAAATTTGCTTTGCCTCATAATTACTTGCAGTATTTGCACAGAGGACAAACCAAAGAGGTTTTACACCATGATTCAGTGTTTGTGCCTACAGCCAGATGACAAGACGTGTGTGTGTGTGTGTGTGCGTGTGCGTGCGTGCGTGCGTGCACCTCCAGGGCTGTGTGCCAGCGGCTGGACTGTGAGAGGAGCGAGGAGGAAACCCGGCTGAGGGAGGAGTCGAACAGGAAGTTAAAGGAGTTGAGGGAGAGCGGCCAGAGGGAGAGGGAGAACCAGCATCGTGTGCTCAGGTAAGACACACAAAGCACTTCTACACTTGAGGTCAACCCTTTAATAAGAAACCTCCTACAAATGCAATTGCAATTCTACTCAAGAATTACTACAATATGCACTTGTTTTGGTAATTGCTGCCACCAAGGTTAAAGATCGCCTGTAGAAACCATGGTAGATGAATCTTACTAATATTGAGTGACATTTGTATTATAACAAGTTCATAACAAGATGATGGCCTACAGCTCAGGAATGCTTCTCTGCTTCTTTTACCTTTGTTGTTAAAAAACTACTTTTACTTTTCCCAATTATATATAACAAAGAAACCAACCGTGTGTGTGTGTGTGTGTGTGTGTGTGTGTGTGTGTGTGTGTGTGTGTGTGTGTGTGTGTGTGTGTGTGTGTGTGTGTGTGTGTGTGTGTGTGTGTGTGTGTGTGTGTGCGCGTGCACGCATACTCAGGGAGGAGGGCGAGGCTACGATCAATGACCTGCGCGCCACTCTAGATGAGGAGCATGCGGCGGAGCGTGACAGGCTGGAGGCCCGGAGGAGGCTGGACTTGGAGAACCTGAAGGTGGAGTTGGAGGCGGAGATTCAGGCGGAGAGGCGGAGGCTGCTGGGCGAGAAGGAGGAGAAACTGAGCTCTCTGAGACAGGAGGTGAATTATTGCCCATTTCATTTTTATTGCATTTTGCCCAAATTAATACTGTTTAATAGTCAATGACGATGACAGAAGTGCAATATTAACATGGCCACATTCCATCCAGACCATTCAATTATGTCAGTTTACTTTTTAATTGCTCTTTAAGCAATTCGGCACTCTGGCATGGTGTTTGGACTCCCTATTAAAATGTTTAATCCAGGGGTTGAAATAAGGCTGTTTTACTCGCCAAATGCGAGTAATTTTTGTATTTGTCGAGTAATTTATGAAGACCACTCGCCACTCTGGCGAGTAATCTAAAAATTCGGCGCGATTGCCGCGGACCCGCCAGCAACGGACCCGCTAGCCGCGGACCCGACCGCGCAGCACCCACCGCCGTCTACAATCGCGCAGCTCCCCCCCGCTTCCCCCCCCCCCCCCCGGTCAACAATCGCTCACCGTGAATATCCACTATAACCGTCAATATCCACTATACGCGAATGATCGCGCGCGATGTGCCGCCTCCATTCACTTTCTATGGGACGCGAGCAATTCGCTGCGCAAAGCACGCTGGGATTGCTTGCGGCGCGGAGCCGGCTGCGGCGCTGCCTGGCTCCGCTTCTGAATTTGCATAAAGTTGGGAGATTTCAACTTTATGCAAATATTCGCGCAGCGAATCCACGCGGTCACCATTCAGCAAACAGGACGTGGGCGCGGGCCGTGACGTTGACCCTTCTGATTCATTACCACAATGCGGGCGGGAGCTAGTTGATCCACTAGTCAACACGCCCCCAGCGAACAAGTCTTCACGGCGGCGCGATGTCACGCGGATAATTCGCGTATAGTGGATATTCACGGTGACCGTGAATATCCACTATCCACTATTGAATGTCTCGTCAATCTGTCTCGTTGCACGCGACCCGGCCGGGACCCCCACCTTGGTGGATCTTGGTCTTGAGTGGGGGTGGCCAATGGCCATCTTCACAATAGTAAATAAAATATGCCCAGAATAAACACAAGTGTACATCATTAACTTTAAAACTCATCATTGCTAAATCAAGTCTATTATCTTGCTGATATATTAAACATCCAATAATCTACTACCCCCCCCCCCATCCCGCTGCGTTTGGTTTGTCTAACTTTTCCTTGAATTGGGGGAATGGGGCATTTTGATCCTGACATGTCATTATGCATACATTAAATAAATCTGTTGAACTCAAATTAAATACATATGTTAACATATTCAACCAGACAGACACAATGTTGTATTTGCTATTATTCACACATTTATTAACACCATCACCTCCCCCAGTTGGTTTGTCGGAGTTGAACTGTAACTTGATCTCTGAATGGTAACTTAACTGCATTCGTGATTCGTTTGAATGTTGTGAACGAGGGAGGAGGCGACTCGGCCCCCCGGTCAACAATCGCAACAATCGCACAGCGCCCCTATTTTTGTCTGGTAAAAAATCTGTTTGTCTAGTAAAAATTGTCATCTACTCGCCAGTTGTCTGGTAAGCCAAAATTTTAGTTTCAACCCCTGGTTTAATCCCTGATGTCCACCAAACATGCAGGTTCCATCAGATACACACACAAGATACCTGACTAGAATAGATTGTTGTGAGCAAACTATAATCTAAAGTCTAGAGCATCCTATATCTTGATACATGTGGGAGATGCTGCTATTGTAATGTGTGTGTGTGTGTGTTTACAGATCAAAAGCACTGAGAGAAAGAAAGAGTTAATGAGTCCACGACCTGTACAGCAACTGGCTGAGTACCATCGAGAGGTGAGAGCGCATGCGCGCGCACACACACACGCACGCACGCACGCACGCACGCACGCACGCACGCACGCACACACACACACACACACACACACACATATTTAATACTTGTATTTATGTTCACAGAGGACAAATAATTCTTGAACATTAACATTAACAGATGCATAGCTCTGCAGGATACTGTGTTCTGTCATGTTTAAGGATATAGAAAGCAGCGCCTCCTCCAGATTTGGCGACTGCCAGTGATTGCATACACAGAACAGAACATTGTTGCCAGCAGTTTACACTAATACCTCAGCTGTACGACTGCACTTATACGGGGTTGATACTATGACTTTAGTAGGGAATGCTTCTTCCAAACTGTAGTCAAAGTATACACACACACACTCTGAGGCTTATGTATGCTCTGCTGTTGCAATCCTTTCCCCTAGCTGGCTGACGTGCTGCAGGAAGTGCGGGAAGAAGTGCAGCGGGATCACGACAGGAAGCTGGAGCAGCTGAAGGAGGAGCACAGGAGGGAGCTAAACACCATCAGGGAAAAGCACCTGGACGAGGTCAGCGACGGCTCCAATAGAACACTTTTCATAGAGCTACCACTCTCCCAGAATGCACTTGGTGTTGCTAGCACAGTAGATTTTAAGATGGTGGTTTGTTCTTGGTATGGTGTACATCTCGTAAAGTATACTTGTGTGTGTGTGTGCATGTGTGTGTGTGTGTGTGTGTGTGTGTGTGTGTGCAGGAGTCAGCCCAGAGAGAGCGTTTGCTGTGTGCTCTGCAGGACGACCGAGAGCGTCTGCAGAGCACACACACCGTCCAACTGGAGAAACTCCGTCTGGAGCTGGATGCACAGACACAGAGGACACGGCTGGCACATACTCGCAGGGTCAGGACACACACACACACACACTCACACTTGACGTACGCATGCACACGCAGCACACACACACACACACACACACACTCACTATCCCGCACACACACACACACACACACACACACACACACACACACACACACACACACATTTATAAGCACTCACTCATTCAAACTCTCTCACACACGCACGCTCACACATGCACATGTGCGTGCACACACACACACACACACACACACACACACACCAGTATATGAGACTGTGTTTGTCCACCAGGAGTGTGAGCTGCAGGAGCAGTTGGAGCAGCTGGAGGTGAAGACAAAAGACCTGAAGACCCAGGAGGTCCTGCTACAAACCAAGGTTCCTTTACCTGCTTTATCCATTGTGTGTGTGTGTGTGTGTGTGTGTGTGTGTGTGTGTGTGTGTGTGTGTGTGTGTGTGTGTGTGTGTGTGTGTGTGTGTGTGTGTGTGTGTGTGTGTGTGTGTGTGTGTGTGTGTGTGTGTGTGTAACCAGACTCACTATTGATCATTGGACTGTGCTCCCCTCTGGTTTTTCTAGGCAGCAGATCTGAAGAGACGGAGGAAGCGGCTGGGGGAGGAGGAAGAGGAGGTGGACAGAGGCATTGAGGTGTGTTTTTGTTTGGGACTGCTTTATTTAAAGGACAACCAAACTCCCTGACCCCACCTTTTTTCATTCTGGGGCAGAGCTGCCGGCTCCCAATGTAAACGGCCCCTTCCATTCAGTTCAGTCATTAATTTTGCTCCTAACACGTGAACGGTGACCGGCCGGGTCAACTTGAAAATGTGCCGATTACAGGAGCTGATCACGTGACTCAAAAACTATTGTGCACAAGATGAATTGATCTCGGTGATAGGATGCAATAACAAGCCTGCATCTCACTGGAGATACGAGCTTCACTCTCCCCGTGTTTTTCTTTTTAAGGTTTGCACAAAAGAGTAGTCCTACACGTCATTATTCACACCCATCCCCATGGTAGTTGAAACTATTGTGCTACTATATCTATAACCTCATAGGACAAGGCTGCTCCCCACTAATTCCTTGTGCTTCATGTGAAAATAACGGCGCCGCTCCAATGGAAGAAGTGCAACAGCGATTTCCAAAATGATGTCTCCAGAGGTCTGAGCTCATGAGTGAAGCCGTTGCCTGCGCTCTGTTCATGGGCACGGATGTCACACAAAGAGTCGGTGTGTTACGAGAATACGGTTCCCTTCTTATTTCGAGTTCTGGCATAGGCAGCCTATATGAAGTAAGGGATAATCCACTTTGTGGAGGTTGTTAACGTTTTGTTTAGCGCATTAATTTTTAGACCGGTGATACGACTGCTTATGTTACGATCACGCCATTGCCGTTCATGTTAAAATAATCAACACCTCTCCAGCCAATCAGAATTCACCCGGGCCATGGTATAATCTATGTGAAACTGTAGACTTTTCCTTTGCATACTGGTTATTTATGTTGTTTAATATGTTAATTTGGCCCAATTTATTCATCACAATGATGCATTCATAAACTTTGAATGAAAAGTATACGCTATCGTTGATTAACAGCTGCATGGGCTGGAGTTGGAGTCAAACTGAAGGACGTTTGTGAGCTTTTATGGAAATAAAAGATAAGGAATTGATTGAAGAGGGAAGTCTATCTAGTCATATCTCTGTCACAGCAGCGGGTCTGTTAACGTCCTTCTAATCATCGTTTTAATGCGTTTAGTTCCATTAAAATGTCACCATAAGCTATCGCCAACTTGATTGATTACTTAAAACCATAACACAAGACCTGCAGCCTTTAAAGTGGTAGCCCATTCGCAAGGCAGTAATAGGTCTACGCCACATTACAAGAGGCAAAAAGTGAAAATATTTGGCATCACCCATGTCCATTGAGTTTGTGAAATAAACAGCTAATACATCTCTTAATGTTCTATGTATGTAATGTTTTGTTCCTAGAATGCCAATAATAATGATAGAAAAGCCTAGGCTAAATAATTATACATTCATTAAAATATATATATTATTATAAAATGATCTTGATTATGACTTCCATAATATAGTACTAGGTTTTATATAGGGTCTGTGTGGCAGAACTGGGTTTATAAACCTAGCTGCCCCAGAATTTGTGAAAAAACAGGACAATTGTAGCCTATATTTATCCATCTATCCATCACTCCATCTATCCGTCTAGCCACCTCACATGTGTTTGCTTATCTGTGTGTGTGTGCGTGTGCCGTTGTGCTCACCAGCAGATAGAGCAGCTGAAGGAGGAGCTGGGGAGGGCGCGGGAGGAGAAGAGGCGGGCCCAGCGCGAGGCCGATGGAGCGAGGGGCGAACGAGACACGGCCCGCGAGGAGAGCCGGCGGGCCCAGGAGGAACGGGACCGGCTGGAGCTCAAGGTGGAGGTGCTGCAGGAGCGATGCGCACGCCTCAGCCGCAGGTTTGGGTACGGACAGGCCACACCCACATGTGTGTCACGCCCACATATGTGCCACAAATTTAACTTTTGGCCTTTGACTTAGTTCAGTTCAGTTCATATCTTATTTGTCCCTCGAGGGGAAACTTGATTTACAGTAGAAGCAAAAACACATACACAACATAAAGAGGACATGGGATATTACTCACAACAGTTACAGCAAACAACCAAAGAAAAAATATATGTTTGTTAAAACTATCAAACGATTGGAAGATGGAACCATTGGACTTGAGCCAAAGCAGCAGCCATGAGCGTCAGTGAGGCGCATACATGCTTGAATATGAATGAATTGTGGCCATAGACTGGTGCGGGGCAGCCATTAAAGTCTCGCCCTCAATGTGCCAAGTATGGATCGTTTCCGCTGCTGGTGGCAAAATTGACCCTCAAAAAGGTTGTGTGTAAACCAGACTCTACGTCCATGCTTTTTACAGCCTATGCTTCAGTCTTATTAATGATGTAGTAGCGGTAGTGGTTTATCACTAAATCATAGTTATCGCCATCTAATTACAGTACTAGTGATGGTGATTGTCATCAATGGCTCCTCTCTTTAAATGAATAGCATGCTCTTTACCATGTTTTACCATGTACATGTGATGTGTTGGTTGTATCTAATGAATTCATTTTAAACTGGGCAGTGAGCCAGAACAAGGAGACAGAGCTGGTGTCTCTTTGAGGCCTCAGCCCAGACAGGAGAAGAAGAAGGCAGAGAAGAGAGTGGAGGAGGCGGAGGAGCCGGCAGCACCCTCTAGTGACGGGAAAATGGGATCGTTACACATGGACGACCTGGAGGACCCGCCCCTCTCCCCCACACCTGACAGCCAGAGCAGCTTGGATGAGTAAGGAGAAAGACAGACTGGGTGTGCGTGCGTGCATGCGTGCGTGCATGTGTTATACTGTGTGTGTGTGTGTGTGTGTGTGTGTGTGTGTGTGTGTGTGTGTGTGTGTGTGTGTGTGTGTGTGTGTGTGTGTGTGTGTGTGTGTGTGTGTGTGTGTGTGTGTGTGTGTGTGTGCCAGCATTTGCATTGCGTGCATGTCAAACATTTCGACTGTTGATGAATGACATGATGTGCAATGACATCTGAGCTTCTAATCTTACCCTGGGCCCCACCTGTGTTTATTAACACCACCCGCCACCACCGCCCACACACACACTCTCCATAAGGAGTCCACTAGTGCTGCAGCTAACGATTATTTTTATTTTTATAGTTGATTGTTTTCATAGTTGATTAATACAATGCACATTTTTTTGATTAATAATTAGTCTAGAAAATGTCTAGCCTGGCAAGCCAGACCCACATCAGAAAGATGTAGGGTTTGGCACTGCTCCATTGGCAGTGTGGGCGGGATAAACGGTTGTCTTTCAAGTTCCCTCTGCACGCAATAGGATAGCGCAACGAAGAAGGTGATTGGTTGAATTAATTGGTGAATTAATCAAAACTCCGAATACATCTTTCTATTCGAGGAAAGACTTCAGTGCCATGCTTTGTTCTTTTCTCAAAGAAAATGTTAACTTCAAGTCTTGAAGAGTCGCGGCCAAAGCCGAGTCGAAAGACAACTGTTCGCCAGCAGCAGCAGCCATTGTTTCCCTCTAACACGGAACCGTCGCAACTCTGTCGTCATGGTAGCCCGGCTTCCGACTCCGCCCCTCACGCTGTGATTGGCCTGACAGATTTTCTGTTTCCAGCACCGAAAAACGACGACGAAGGGCTAGACCCCCCTGGCTAGACCCGCTAGGGGCGTCTAGATTTCTAGGCTAGAAAATGTCATCAATAATGGCAAATGCCACCAGGGTCCAAAGTGATGTGATGTCTTAAACTTTATCTGACAAGCAGCCAAGTATAGCTAAAGTATTCATTTTATAATGATCCATGAACCAAACATTTGAATTTCTGAAGCACCACAAGAGCAATTGTTTGGTATTTGCACTTGATAAATGACCTCAACAATTAATCGATTCTAAAAATTTGCTTTGATGAATTTTCTGTTGGTCAACTAATACATTAATCGACTAATTGTTGCAGCCCTAGAGTCCACTGTCACGATCACCCTCACACCTTCCCCCTGTTTCTCTCTCCTCCTCCTCCTCTCTCCGCCACCACCACCACCCTCTACCCTCACTGCCCTACCCAGCATGCATTGCTACATCAGCACAGAGGAGGCATCCGTCCACAAGGCCCGGCAGTTCCTGGAGAGGGAGAGCCAGCGCCAGGCGGTGCTGCAGGCGGCCGGGCCCGTCCCCTTCGCCAGCAACCGCAGCCTGGATGCAGCCGCGGTGAGAGACCCCCCCCCCCGCCATGTAGACATCTCTGTTCTAACTGTGTTTGTGTATTTCTCTGTCGTCTATCACTCTACCTCTGTGTGTGTGTGTGTGTGTGTTTATTTATGTACGTGTGTATGTGTATATTATTATTTTTGCCGTTTACTTATTTACCTTCCTTTCATTTGTACTAGTGCAGTGCCCGTTTAAAACGTGCCTGTTTTGCGGAACGGGCCGACTGCTTGGCCTCCGGCGTTGCTCCTTGCAGGTTTCTGGAGAACCACTCATCCAAACAACTTCACGCTCGACACTGCGCCTCCTCGGGTCCTCAGCGATACACCTGCCAAGCGTGAAGTCGATTGGGTGAACGGTTCTCGAGAAAATCGAAAGACAGACATACAGAGACGCCTCCATTTTATAGTTGGATGTCAAAAACTTTTTTTCCTATCATTTTCAATGCCTTCCCCTACTTACCCCTCTGCCACCACCCCCCCCCCCCAGCAGGAGGCCAGACAGTTGGACCTGAGGCGGGCGCTGCAGCAGGGCAGCGTGCTCCTGCAGCAGCTAGAGAGCTCCATGGCCCAGGAGGTGAGCAGGAAACAACCCATCCCATAGTTAGTATCATGTATTCATGTGGTATTGGTGGTATTGTAGTGTTGATGACCATGGTGGTCGGTGCACCACACAAAAAAGTGGTTTCTCCAAGGGGACTACGGTGACCAGACAACCCATTTTTTTCCGGCATTGTCTCGGTTTCAAGCTGGGTGTGCCGAGTCCCGACAAATATCTATAAAACACTAAAATGTCCCGGTTTTCAACATTCACTACCAAATTGTCCCAGTTTTCACCACAATTAAAATAATAAAATAATTACAAAATAAAATAAAAAACATAAAATAAAAGCATTATAATAAAATAATAATGTTTTCAGTGCTTAGGTAGACGTTCATCATGTTCTGTCCCAATCATTACGTAACCCAAAAAACCTACAATGCACCAGGCGTCTGAATTCAACACTGATTTGTCTGAATGTGTGTCAATCAATCAATGTGTCGTTGTCAAGGCTGTTAGCCTTTGACGCTTGTGGCTCTGTCTGACAGTCTGTCAGCACGCTAACGACTAGCTGTCATGCCCAAGAGAAAGTCGGTCTCTTCCTAAGACCTCCAGAAGGCTTACTCTTCCTGAAATAGCCGGTGTAATCTGTGACTTATCAGATTCTATAACTTGCAGTGTTGGTTAGGTTAGTTAGTGTCCCCGTTTAAACCCCCGCTAAAAATATATTAAGATTTTGAAATGGCAAAGGCTCTAGTTGCTCATGAATATTCATTTTAAGACAGTTGGTAATTGCACTCGTGTCTATTCATTTCAGAAATAATAACATCAGATATTTTGTTGATGTAGGGACAGCCAGACTACAACTGTCCCCGTTTTTCATTTCAGCAATAGGTAAGGGTAGGAATAACAGGGCAGGTCACAGAATCTGATGGGTCACAGATTACGGTGTAACACCTGTTACGAAAATGCACACACCACAAGAGTACATTTTTCGGTCGGTGCGGTGGAAATGCTGACATAAAAAAATCATGTTAAGACAGCCAAACGTAAGCGGTGCCAACAAGCGTCCATGGTGTTGAAAGGTGCAGTCACTAGGTGTGCTAAGCGCTAAAATAACTGCCCCCGATCCTAATGAAAACGCCTATAGCGCATGCAAAAGCGCATACATGTGTGTGTGCATGACATGCGGTACACTCAAGGGTCCTGGTTTGGGGGTCAAGTCTAAAGTCTAGACCAGTGTTTTTCAAACTGTGGTAACCTGTGATACTGCAGTTGGTACGTGGGATTTTATTCTAGAAATGTACTATAGAAAATATATAGTATTATAGAAAATATATAGATAATTGAAAATAAATATATTATAAATATTGTTCAGTAAATATAGTATGATGGCTTGGTATTATTTCAAAAATAGTGCCGCTTTGTGCATTCCATCATATATTTTCCATTGTAATGTTTTTCATTGATGTTTTGTGTTAATTGTGTTTGCTTAAGTAAACGCTAAAGTAAACACACTGGGAGCATAAGCAGTGTTTTTGACTTTTTCTTCCCACTGGCCATGGCCTTCTTGCAGTAATAATTGTGTACAAAGGGGGCGCTAGCACTCTTTGCTCAGCCACTGCATGTGTATTTATCTGTTGTTTAGCATTTGGATATGAAGTGGTCCGCGAAAGGTCTTGATGACAATTTAGTGGTCCAGCTGGAGACATTGTTCCTGATTTTAGTTTAGTGTTTAGTTACTGTTTAAAATGCGCAAGTAGATTACATGCATACAAGTTACATGCAAAAGAATGATAACTTATTGTCCGTTCACACGAAAATGTGTCTTGTGTCACATGCTTAAAAAATCATCAACATCTGACATAAAGAACATCTGACATCTGAACCTATGATCACAGTCTCTGTGTGTGTGGGTGGTTGCATTGTCCATGTGAGACTATGTGTGAAAATGCAATGATCGGTCACACTAACGGCAGTGCTAATGCTAATATGTGTGGTCCGGTGGCTTCCAGCCCCTGTTGGAAGAGCTGTCCCGGATGGCAGCGGAGCGCAAGGTGACCTTCGACGTGACGGACTCTGACCTCAGCAGCACCCTGGACCCGCAGGACGGCCCAGGTGATGCCCCGTCTTCCTGTCCTTTCTTTTCTTGTCTTTTCTTTCTTTATCACAGAATACAAACACACAGTCAGAGTTTGAAATGCTTTGACATTTGCTGAGCCAAGGTGTTTCATCTCAATATAGTTTGTCTTATGGTCCTATGGATATTTTGATACAGTAACATATGGACAAATTCTAGATTTCGATGTATTATGTTTCTTTTCTGTTTTATTTTAGATTTTATTGTATATTCATTGCGTAGTCAACCATCGCCTTGTTGAAAAATGTCATTGTCCAGTATGACCCTGTGTTATACTGTGCCTTTGATAACTTGACTTGGATTCTTACCATATTGGTTTCACCCAATATTATGTAAGGGGTAATGTCGAGTGAGCGGTCATTATTGCAAAAAATAAACCCCTTCAGGGTGATTCAAAACCCCTCCACGCACGGCTACTTACTAAATAATTTGATTGCTTCCACTAAAAAAATAGTCTGTTAAATTCTATGGTTGGAAATAGCATCCATAGCAACGGCCTGTTATTGGTCTGCTATTCAGAAATAATGACATAATTGACCAATCAGAATCGAGTATTCAACAAAGTTGTGTAATGATATGATACGGAAGAGAGGATTCACAAGTAACTTTATTTTAATCTCTCTCTCTCTTTCCTCCCTCCCTCATCAGGCGACCATCCCACAGTACCGGCCAAGATCCAGCAGTTGTCCGAGTCCCTCCAGCAGATCTCAGGCCAGCTCAACATGGTGCTGGGGGCGCTGGGCTCGCTGGGCCAACCCTCCGCCTC
Source organism: Merluccius polli (assembly GCA_030340625.1). Lineage (NCBI taxonomy): Eukaryota > Metazoa > Chordata > Actinopteri > Gadiformes > Merlucciidae > Merluccius > Merluccius polli. Next base: position 78,174 of record JAOPHQ010005481.1, on the reverse strand, counting down.
CACGGCCACCCAGGCGTCCGGTGGGGTGCCGCCCACCTCCTCATCACCCCTCTCCGCTGGGCCGCCCTGGGCGTGGGGGGCCGGGACCCACAGAGCCTCTGGGGCCACGCCTCTCTTCGCCACCCCCATCGCCGGCACGCGGAGGGCCTCTGGCGACCTTTTAAACAGCCGCTGGGCCAAGCTGTTCCCTGGTAGGGGCCTGTCCATCCATGGTGGACCCAAAAGTCCCCAACAAAGAACACTGAGCTTGGGAGGCAGTGCTCAAGCGGAGCACAGGCGTTGATAGGTTGCATTCAAACAGCTCTTTCATAATCCATATAAATATGCCAATAACAAGTTCTTAAGTGTTAGTACCAGACTGTGGGCTTCAAATCCAGCGCCAATGCTCTAAGCCAGGCTAACGAGGCCCTACAGGGCTTGTACACCGTGGCATCACATCGCAATGACCGCCTCCATTTTGAAAGCATAGGAGCATTGGAATGTTAGTTATTGTTTTGGTCATTGTTTAGTAATTCATCGTGAAAGGTTTTGTCATTATGGGAAGACATTGTTGTGTTTAAACCTGCCACAGCGTTTCTCATGCGAGACGTAGGAAAACAAAGTTTTCCGTAGCCCAGATTATGGTACATTTACGGTGAGTTAGGATTTTACAGTGCAGTACTACAGTACTACACTACAGTACACACTTGAGCCCTCTCAATATGGTGGAGTATCGGCAACAACAAATCCCATGATGCATTGTGATGTACAAGCCCTATACTGTGTCTCTTTGACCCCCCCAGGGGCCCCTGTAGACCCAGTGGCGTCCAGCACCCTGAGGACCGGTTCAGCGTACTCTTCATTCACTCCTGCAAGGTAAACTACTGCCAGTACTGCTACTGGTTTAGCCCACACAGTCCTCAGCTCCTCATTACAACCCAACTCCAAATAACAACCCTCGTTGTACAGCGATGCTAAACTGTGGACGTTTTTGTTGTGTGTGTGTGTGTGTGTGTGTGTGTGTGTGTGTGTGTGTGTGTGTGTGTGTGTGTGTGTGTGTGTGTGTGTGTGTGTGTGTGTGTGTGTGTGTGTGTGTGTGTGTGTGTGTGTGTGTGTGTCAGCGAGTCGGCCCGCAGCCTGCACTCCATGCCCAAGACGTTTGAGATGGACGGCCAGAGGCTGCAGGGGCTGATCGACGGCAACAAGAGATGGCTGGAGATGCGCAGGAAAGACGCCAGCATGTATCCTTTCTTTTCTTTTCAATGTAAAGAAACGTCAGTGTTTTTCCTTTTCATAATAGTTGCACTGACACTGTTTTGATAACTAATACAAAAGCCTTATTTTAACTAATTTTTATTTTAACTTTTATTTTCAGGATCCCTCCCTATGATCAGGGTCGTTTTAAAGGAGAGCCATTACCCTTGTAGATTGGGTTTCATTAGATGACTCAGGTTAAACCCATGCTACTGCATGCATCACTTCTTATTGGTCGGTTTGGTTATCCGGTCACATGCCCCAGAATGAAAATAACCTGAAAGCATGTTTTAAAGGTCAGGAGGTTTGGTTCTCCTTTTAAGCCTAAGTAAACCCCCACATCACTTTTGTCAGTTGAAAATCGGTTCCTTTTGGGTCTCACAAACAAACAAGTTATATTGGACTAAAAAGTATAGTGTTGTTAAACAGAGTAAATTCTCTGTAGAATACAAGAAGTCTGCTACTTCCATAGTGGCAGTTTTCTATTGGCTATGCGCCCTAGCTCCAGCAAGTGTGACGTGAGTTTTGACAACGTTTGACATCGACTCTCGCGCTTGATGCTTTGAAATCCCAAATGTGTCCCCCATGTGTTATCTTCACCACAGTTGTGTCCTTGACTCTGCTGCTTGCAGACCGCTGTTCACCCGCTATCGGCCGCCGGCCGCTGGGGGCACAGGGCTGGTACAGCTCGGCCTGGACGACAACAACCAGATCAAGGTTTACCATTATTAAGGACTGACGGGAGAACCCAAGGAGAACCTCCACCGTCAAGATGCTGAACGGATTGGTTAGCATTCATCTGAACAAACGGACATTGCTCTTCCAAAATGCTAATGTTTCAAAACATTGCTGACTTCCACAGAAATAATACTGTGTTTGGGGGGGATTATACAGTCGTTTCAAATATCTCTAAAATACAAGAAATTGTCATTCTTTGATGGGGTAAATGTATGAAAGTTGTCCATTTCTAGCTATAGGTGCCTGGTGTGTGGAGGTTAGAGAAGACTGCAGTAGATGCCTTAAATGGTTTCCAGGAATAACTTTTAAATGAAACCACTGATGTTGAAGCACTCCATTCAGTTAACCTGGAGATTGAGGAGTCAAAAGTGACAATCGCAGCTTTCAAAGTTGTCTTTTTATATATGAAAAACTGGCCTGACACATTTTAATGTGCACGTTCCAAGCAGGTTAAAACAAACGTCTCCTCATGGTAGCTGTGTTTACTCTTTTGTGTAATAGGCCTTTATGACAGATGTGTAATAGTGGGGGCGAAAACAGGTGTGCTAATGAATTACCATTAAGTTAATTATGGGTCTGTAGGCATACCAGTGCCCATAATTAACAACATGAGATACACCTTTGTGATAAAGGCCTATTGTGTACGTTAATGTAAAATAAGAAAGGGCCATGATATTTTTTTTATTTTTATTTATTGGTCATTTTTATCATCCAATCCAAATATTAAGGCCGGATGTGACTGTAGATTAAGTGTGCCTTTCTGATTAGAAAACTGATGTTTTTAACCGCATGCTTTGCTTTTCAAACATCTGGGACACGTCTGTTCAATCAAACCACACTTCAGTCGACCTCCGAAGTTGAACAAGCTCGAAGTTTGGTAGCCTAGCAACAAGGTCACCTGAATAGAAAGTGGGTCAGAAGAGAACACACCACTAATGTAATGTGATGTTGGCTGGGGGTATAATCGAGTTGTACCGGGTTGTAGGAGAAAAGCAAAGATGGCTACGCTTGGTAGAAATTGGGCATAAATGTGTTGTGTACATTTTAGAATCTGTATTTTTCTATGAAATATATTAAATATACATTTTTATACGTTTTCATTTCTTAATGTGTCGTATTGCATTTCTTTATTCAGTTGTAAATTGAACTCTATAGTTGTATTGTGACAGAATTCATTGTATGCAATGTTCATTTAGGTACATACTGACAAAGCAAGGTAAGCATGTTGCAATGTAGGAAGCAGTAAGGGACCCGGAGTGACAAGATTATCTGAAAACCAGACCTTTTATTCAGTAACCGAGCCTTTGCATTGATTGTGACATTAAAATGGATTTCTCATACAACAGTGCAAAAAAATATTTTGTTCCTCAGTAGGACTTGAGGGACGTTAACCATTACATTACAATCATTATTGTCCAATGCGGCGGGCAGGATAAGAAATCTGGCGAATCAGAATGAAGTATCATTTTGACATAATTAGAATGTTAAAGGCCACTGACAAACTGGACACATTAATTTATGAGCACACACAGTCACACAGTCACACACACACATCTGTACAAAGGCTTACGCACACACATCCGTACACAGTGTAAAAACGGACAGCATATAAACAGCTAAAAAACAAACAAAAATGCATCGTTGCTTCATCATAAGTCTGTGTAATGCAGACATAAATACGAGCTAAAACATAACGATGTAGAATAACTCGTTAGCGACAGCGGACGTTGCGATGTTATTCACCTCTTCGCAACATCGTCAAGTAAACATCAAACACGGCGGCCGTTTGGACGGTTGTGTGGCAGCAGGAGGGGTAGACCAAACAAACAATAAATCCAAACACCATCCAGCGCTGCTCACGTCACGACCCCCGGTTCCCGCTTGGCACGTCAAGCGTCCATGTTTGTGGGTGTGGAGGAGGGAGGAGTCGTCGTTCCTCCTCCTCTCCCACGTACTGGCTGTGAGAGGCTGAGGTGGCGCCGGCCACACAGGAAGAACCACTGGCTGTGTCTTTCTGTCCATAACTTTGTTTTTAACGAATCATTTCTGCTGATAGCGAGCAAGTTGGGGGAGAGGGGGGGTAGAGAGAGCTTGGAGATAAAGTGGCGGTGGAGAGCAGCTCTAGAAGGCATAGATCTTGTCTCTTTGGACGGTGTCAAGGTCATCGTCCATGGTCAGGAGGACCTAATGTGGGACAGAGAAGGCGGAGAACACAGAGGTCTGTTTTAATGGCTGTTGAGCCACAAAATGTTCAGCAGACCTTTAAGTAAAGCCCATTGAGATTGTAATAGTGAATAAAGGGCCATTCAAATACACCAGACAAGAAATAAATAATATATTAAATATATTACTAAATATATTAAATATATACTAAATCATGAAGATATGTTACCGTTACGAGTTGATATGTTCTTAATTTCCACATCAACTCAACATCATCAACTCTAATGTACATTTTGAGAATAAATCATAATATCTCTGGTGATGTGGAAATGATGTCTGCAGTGTACAAATACTGTCAGAAATATGTGATATATTTAGCCATATGTGATTTGTTTCCCCCCACACTATCACACAACTCAAATACATTCATCACAACACATGCTTTCCAAATGACCGTACCAAAAACGAGCCAAACATGGCGATGGAGGACAGGAAGTGCCAGATGTCATGATCGTCGAAGAAGGACAGCACGATGCAGTCCCTGTTGTGCTCACGAGATTCTGCCGGAGTTTTCTGTCAGGGAGGAAATGATAGAAACATCCCATGATTACAAAGTGGTGCTCAAAAGATATGACATTAGAAAATAGATTACTACATCAAAATGGTACAAACTGTGTGTGTGTGTGTGTGTGTGTGTGTGTGTGTGTGTGTGTGTGTGTGTGTGTGCGTGTACGCGTGTGTGCATGCGTGTGTGTGTGCGTGTGAGAGTGTGTGTTGTATACCTGCCAAGTGCTGAGGCCTTGGAAGAAGAAGAATAGTGCAAAGCCCCACACAACAGCTGTGAAGAGAATACACACCAGCGCCAAACACTGGATCCGCTCACCACTTCGGAGCTGTAGCCACACAAACACACACACACACACACTTAGTCAGAACAACTTTATTTCAGTGTCGGACTCTTTACCACTGCCTCTTCTATTGAATATGTAAATTGACATTGTTTATTTTGTTTTGCATTATAATTAAGTTTGCTCGCAAAGTTGGGTCCACGATCCACAAATGGCTCATGAATAATGCAAAACACACACACACACACAGTCACCTTCATGATGATGTAGAAGGCAAAGTAAAGCAGCAGGTTGCAGATGGCGATGGCCAACAGGTAGGAGGCAAAGTCACTGGGTCTCTCTATGAGACCATAGGCAGCCCTGTGAGGAGGAGAGGAGGGGGGAGAGAGAGAGAGGCAGAGAGAGAGTGATAAATCGAGAAGAGTGAAAGTGCATTGGTTATCATAGATTTCACAATCATAGATTCCATAAACATCCACATTACCATATGAAAATAACTAGACCATATTATTCACTCACAGAGACCAGTTGACTATGTTCCCCATCACCAGCAGAACCATACGATCCTAAGGCGCACAACAACAGATGGAGGAGGAGGGGGGGGGGGGGGGGGTCAACAACAAACAGGAGTAGTTCAACAGGTAGACAGCTGCCTTCTGTGCTGTTAATATAGAATAGCTTTCATCCCCTGCTGTGCTGGGCGGCATCACACTGGGCTGTAGCAGGGGGATGAGACTGAGACTGTAGCCTCCTTTACACAGCCTGGTGGGAATGCTGTGCCACTATTCCGCCTCGCGGGCATTGTTGTTCTCCTTCTAAGCCGTCAGCGGAGGTCGTAACAAAGCCAAACCAACGTCTGTGTAAAAAGGGTGAACCGGCAGGACGGGGCAGGGGTGTGACGTTTTGATGAATGTGTGCGACCCGCCACCAGGGGATTTAACATAGCTAGCAGCAGTTAGCAGTATGTTGTGTGTTGCACAGCCACTTTGTTTGCATTTGTAGAATGTGCATGGCTAGCAAAAGCATCCGCCATTGTTATTGTTTCACCACCCGACGCGTACGACGTACGTTATACGTCACACTAGACCATGACGCTGTTGTGTTACGCGTCACGCCCGCCACGCCTCTTTTGCTTCCGGAACAGCGGCATGCTATCTAAAATCACAACTGGGGCCGCATTATGCTGGCTTTGTTTGGTTCAGTGTAAAAAAACAAAGCCGGCATAACGACAGGTCTTCTTTACAGCATAATTGCGGGATCCCTCTGTAAAAAGGGCTTGCGACTGCAGCTGTTCGGTACTCACCACGTACATGGGCCCACTGCACTGTCTGATGCAGTCCGTGTAGATGACATACACAATCCTACGCATGATGCCCGAGTCTGGGGACAAAACCACCGCAAACAAAACCACAAGCGGTGATTACATGAAAAATGACGAGATTAGATTAGAACTCAACAATAACATAATAAAGGTCGAGTTTGTCAGATAATGAAAAGTTACCAAGAATAGATTGCTCAATTCTGTATAAATAAATAAATAAATAAATAAGAATAAATAAATAATAGGGCATTGTAAAGCTGCTCGTAACTGTAAAAGCTGCTCGTCTCAGATCGCATCATAATTATTTTATAATAAAACACACAAGTCGTTTCTTTGGGCACTGGGCCTCAGACGGTGTTGCCTGTTGGCAGGGTAGGAGGGCTTGTGACCCCCCAGCCTCACTCACCGAGCCTCCACCTGCCCATGTAGTACAGTTGTATGCTGAGCAGCAGGGTGGCCAGGATGTGGATCACAGAGAACACGATCCAGAACACCATGTTTCCCCTGCCGAACACCTGCATCGACGCAAACAAACAGCTGGAATCAGTGCCATCAAGACTGTGTCCACACAGTTCCTCTTTAAATCTTCTCCATTTTCTTAGACACTAAAAAGCACATGAGTGAATTTTGAGTGTAAAAGATATGTTCGCACATATATAAATACAGTGTTCAAATGTGCAAGATTACATTTTAACCGTTTGCACGTCGTTAAAAGTGTGAGAGATTGATTTTTGACAACTTGTCAGTTGTCATTTGCATAAGGGGGCACTGTGAGTGTTATGTATTCATATCATATACAGTATATGCATATCCACATGATAGATCGTCACTAAACTTGACACATGCTCCAAATGACATCACTAACACATATCTACAACATGGAGATGATTCTAAATTGTGTGCGTGGCCCATCATATAAAAACGCCTGGCGGCAATCTTCGATCTACAAACTAGTAAGTTTGGAGAAGTTCCCTTGGTTGATGCTACAGACAAAGTTTCCATGCCAATTGGAGAAATTATCTAGGAGGGATTTGAGTTTGAAAATGTCATCTGCCATAGAAATTCATTGTATTTATTTAGTATGCCTTAGCAACCCATCTTCACCACACTGGGTACACATCTTCTACAGGGCAACCTGGTATCTGGTATTTCTTATAGTTGTATGTAACCTAACATTAGCCAATCACAAACTCTTTCAGTTATAGCACCACCCTCGAATTGTCATTCTATCTTGCAAGAACTAATAACATGTTTTAACCACATAAAATAGCATAATTAATACTCAAGCAGTATTGAGAATAAAGTCAGTTTTATTTTTTGTTTGAATATGCTGTACTACCAAACATAAGTTCTGCTATATTTCTACAGGTCAGGTCTTTTTTTAGTTTCCTTGTTCTTGAATTTCCATGTTGAAAATCCTGTTTTTATCCATGGGACGCAATGGATGCACGTTTAATTAGTTCAGTTTTGTGGTGTGTATGTGCATGTGCATGTGCATGTGCATGTGTGTGTGCGTGCGTGTCTGTGTGTGATCCAGCTCACCACTCCCAACACGGAGAAGAAGATGACACCCGCCAGACAGGCGTAGGCTGTGTAGGCGCTGGCGTTGATGTCAGGGTGTCTCTTCTGGTAAAGCTTCAGCATGCACAGACCCGCGATCATGTACATGAAAGAGGTGTCTAGAGAAGAATTATGTAGAGTTAAGCCTGTCACTTTTCTACTGCAGCTATTTCCATTAAAACATATGTGAACTAGAAAGTTTCCCATCCACTAGTCAATCCATCCAGGGAATTTTTCTCTATAAATCCTATTATCCTGGTCCACTTTTGCCACCAAACACCCTTTGGTTAATAACAATTGAAGGAAACAAATCCTTTTCCAAGGTGACTGACAGTGACATTAAAATGGATTTTCGGTTTTCATTACAGGAAGTGAAAGCATTGACCCTAATATGAAAAACTACATTTATAAATATATTAAAGGAAACAAACCCTTCTTCGAGGCGACTGACAGTTTGCATATATATATATATATATATATATATATATATATATATATATATATATATATATATATGGTATATATATATATATATATATATATTTAAGTATGTTTAGTCTTGCAGCCATTAGGATAATGTGAAGGTTAAAGTCCCTTCTAGATATGTTTGAACTTTGAGCGGTGATGACGAGTATATGATGATGTTGGCGCCCTCTTGATTGGGGTCAGTGATACTAGCGGTGTGTGTTACCTGCTATTAACACATCCAATAAACAGTCTCCTAGATGACAAAAAAACTCTCCTAGATTATGTACCAGACAAATAAAAACTCTCCTAGATGACACACCAGAAAGCAGAGCTGAAACCACAAAGGTTTTAAAGGGCCCCTATTTTACTCTATTGATGTTGATTAGCCATTAAAAGCCAGTCAAAATCAAAGCCAAAATCTACTCTCTAGTGACATCACAAGTGGGAGTGTCCACCCAGATGTATGATGGATAGATCAGCCTACCAGTTTGTACAGTCCACTGGGTAGGCTGGTAGACTGATCTAGTCAACATACATCTGTCTGGACACTCCCACTTGTGATGTCACTAGAGGGTAGATTTTGACTGCCTTGTAATGGCTAATCTACATCACACCTGGTGGTAAAAATATGGGGCCCTTCATTTTTTTAAAATATTTATATATATTTTTTAAAGTAAACCTACCAAACTGGAAGTTGGTGTAGTTGGGGCAGACGTGGTAGCAGGCGCTGAGCAGCCCCTCCATCATCAGTGCAGTCCCCATGGCGTAGAACAGACCAAAGTGCTTCGGGATGCCACACTCCTGAATAGAGGAGGGGTTTGATCAGACCACGAGAGTCAACAGTTAGCACCACAAGACCTCTGGTACTCTATATTTTGAACTCCCTTCTGTGTGTGTGTGTGTGGACAAGCAGTCTTTTGGCTCACCAGCGCGTTGAGCTCGTTGCGGAACATGGCCCTGTTGTGGACGATGTCCCGCTTGAGCACGATGAGCAGGAAGAGGAGGCCGAGCAGCACGTAACCAAGGTTACTGAGGATGTTGTTGAACGCACTGGGGCGGAGGGGCAAAGAGTCATGTCACCGTTAACATTAGTATCTGCAGGTAACTTTCAACCAGTTCAATTTAAGACTTTTTAATACCTTTTTAATACCACTTAGAACACAATTTAATACTGATTTCACGGCACAACAGCGGTAAATGAAAGTCCTCAACCTGGAATTGTTTTAAAAGTACGTCAATGTATTTGTATTGTTATTTATTTATATGTTCTAATTCTAGTCAGTTTATGTCAGCAGTGCTGCTTTTCTGACAACAGTATCCTGCACATGCTTGAAGTTATCCCACCAGTGCAATGGTCAACACAGAAAAATATTTTTCACATAAAATACATAAAGGTTTGACATTTATTGGTTCTAGGTTTATTTTTTCCCTCTCCTGACAGTCGCACAACATATTTAAGACCTATGCAAATGATATTTAATGCCTATTAAGACCTCAAATTGACATTTTTAAATGTAAGCACCCTGTAGGTGCACATGTGGATGCAAGAGACAATATCCCATTACAAACTACTGCTCACACACACCTCAGTGCTCCAAGGGGGTGGGCACACAGGAAGTTATAATAGCAGATGTCCTGGTTCCCTGTTACATTCACAACCTAAGCGAGAGAGAACAAGTGAAAGAGGGGGAGACACAGAGAGAGTTACTGCCATTCAATTTGCAGAGCAGTTATATTCTCTTGGGACCACATAGCGACAGAAGCAATAATAATAATAATAATAATAATAATAATAACTTTGATTTGTATAGAAGTGGGATTGACTTGAAGCGACGCCGTACCGTCTGATAGGTGATGACCAGCTGGACGACTGGCAGGGCGTAGAACACGGCGATGGTGGCAATGTTCCTAGAGGAGACGGACACGTTTATGGCCAAGGTCATCGTGAAAGATTTACGTATTTCCGTCTCAATATAAACTCTGCAAAAAGTGCCCTACACTGTCCCAGTGCAACGAGCGAGAGGTTCAGTATTACATGAGACGCCGATCCGTCGAATGCCATCTATCCTGTCTATTTATTGTTTTCTATTGACCGCCGGCCTCGTTTATCGCTGGTTGTCATGGTGCTGTGAAAGCTCAATTATCCAAACTACTCTGATGTCCTTGCCGGAGAAAAATGTGGGCCGAACACAGGAAGGAGAGATGACTGGGACAGGGGGTTCAAGTATGTCCTATAATGTTCATTCTTTGCAATGTATGCGATGCAATTCCACATTTGTTCCATTATAAATAATGAAAAGGGTAAAGCAGGGAATGATTGAGAAAGCCCATTCATTTGTGATTCACTTGACTCAAGCATGGATGTATAAGGATGTACAAGCATGGAAGTGTAAGGATGTAAGTATAAGGGCGTTTTGCTGTGGTAACTTTGCCGTCTTAAGATAAGATCAACTCAGTCAAAAAAAAGTAGAGGAAAAGAGTGATTGAGTGATAAATACAAATAAAATAAAGATAAAAACTATAGACACTATATACACCATATATTCACTTATACAGATATAATCATGATGTATATTTGCACAGATAATTGTAATACACACATGGTATGTAGGATTATACTCAAAATATAAAATATTGCCCTGTAAATTCGATGATTGCATGGAGATTGGATTGCACATGATACAAGCAGGATTTGCACAGGGTAGTTGCACAGTGTAAATATAATTACACAGGATAATTGCACAGTATAAATCTGAATAGAATTGCACAGGATCATTCGTGTATGTATAAGTATGAATTGGATAGATAACATGAGATAAATAGTGCAAAGCAGCTGTGATGTTGTTGTGACCCCCCAGATTGTAAGTGGTGGGTGGTGATGGTGACAACAACAGTGTTGCTTCGTGTTAAGCGGTGTTGAAAAGTCTAACTGCCGTTGGAACGAAGGAGCTGTGGTAGCGCTCCTTGTTACACCGCGGGCGTAGCTGTGGGTTCCGCTGCTGGGACTTCGCCATCTTATGTTTATTGGGAAATTAACCCCCATAACGATACAGCCGACAAAACAAGAATTGATGTCAATTTTTTTCTCTCCACAGTTCAGACTCGAAACATAGGGGAACAAAAATGAATGTGAATGTGAAGTCCTTAATTGAAAAGCAAATGGCGATTTGATCACAAACACCTGCTCTGTGTGGCTCTCGTATTACTCTCTGCTAAGCACGGCTTCCTTACCAGAAGTAGATCTGATATTTCTTGCTGAGGACCCTCTTGTCTTTGCGGGACAGGTCCGACACATACAGGAACTTCTGTAAGACATTGAAGATGCCTTTGTCAAGACGAGCAACCGAAAGAACCGTTTGTTCTCGTTAGCAGCAGGCGGCAATCAATACTTGATATTCAAGACAAACTCCATCACAACAAAAACACAAACCAACTACGACAACTGCACCATGACAACAGAGCAAGCGAGGGAGGAAGGCATACCTTGGTGCGTACGATGTTCTTGTCCGAGTCGATGTCAGGCCAGCGTGTCGTAGTCGTCCTCCTCCACAGAGCTCAGAGACTCTTGCCGGCTCCGGCCGACACTGTCCACAGAGCGCTCTGAGGTGACAGGAGCAGATGGGGAACACATAGCAGACCTACAGTTACAACACGTTGGAGTTGGATTGTAGCACACCCGTAATATGTCACCAATTGGAGGTCAGATTAGAGCCCTATTCCGTCTTTTGGAAAGGACAACCGCAATTTGCGTTGTTTATTGGTCAATGCGTGATTCTGATTCCTGATTATGTTGTGGATGTGTTGTGGTTCATTTTGATGCCATTAGATCCGTTTGGAATTACATCCATGATAGCGATTGCTCTACAATGTGATTGGCATGGTGTGGATTAAGGAGGTGCATGGATTGAACTGATTAAGGGGGCCGTTTTAAAGGCAGTGAGTGTGTCACCGATGCAGATGGCTATTTGGTGAAGGTGTTTGAGGATTGGTCGACGTTTAAAAGGCTCCCGTCCTGAAGAACAGCAAAAAAAAAACATAACCAATGAGGGACCAGGGCAATTTGCAGCCCACCAATTGCCACGCGGGTGAAGAGAAACTGTCCCGACGACACCGAGAAGTGTTGGGCCAGGAACACAGTTGGTGTGTGAGTGTTATATTACATTGCATTGTGATTTAAAACGTAGGATATTGGAATAGAGTAAAAACTTGAGTTGTTTGGATAGCTCAAGAAGAGATTAAGAATAAAGAATTAGTTACATTACAAACATGTATACAATCCAGTGCACCGATACCCATATTGGTTTAGTATGGGTATCGGTGGATATTGCCATCGTCTAACTTTTCAAAAAAATTACAAAAATTACATAAAATAAACGTTCTTCTTTTTGAAGCGTTGAATCTTAAAAAATACCTTGTCTGGAGAAAAATGGTTAATGACCCCAAACTAACATTTCAAACAAAATAATGAATCATACATACTCAAAATACTTTTAGGACTTATGAGGGAATTTTGAGTTACAGGCAATGAAAAGGTTACAGCCGTGCAACCTAACCATTACTAAGTTATTATATTAAAATATTGTCCTACTACCGGTATTCATAATGGAATGGGATTAATATGCTCTTCATGACACAACACATTGTGGGTGGCAGTGTGTGCATATAGCATGTAGCGTGTTGCCTACCCATGTATCCGTAGTTGTTGTCTGTGGACGCGGCGCTGTCCGTCACAGCCTCAGAGCTCAGCGTACTCCCGTTGTCCGCTGGTAGAGGACAATGTAATTCAATGGTTAGTGTGTGTGTGTGTGTCTAATGGTCTGACGGTCGCTAAAAATGTGAATATGTGCATAATATGCATATGAATTATTATTCATCTGAAAGTGGGTTTTTGTTGTTACCCTACATTCAGATTGCAAACTACACTACGCTACAAAGCTACAAGCTCTCCCTCCTTTTCAATGGTCTCCTAGTTAGACACAGCCACACAAAAAGTAAACTTTAGGAAAATCCTGAACCACCTCCCTGTGTCACCTTAGCTAGCGTTTAGAACCCAGAAGGAACCAAAATGGCCGCTAGGTGAATAAGGCCCATTCCATCAGTCCACAATAGCACAGATAGTCACTACTCACCGAAGGAGCCATACTCGTAGGGAGAGGCTAGAGTTTTTCCTGCAGTTGGAGGGCAGAAGAAGACACACGGGTCATCTCAAATACATAACATACAATACAAAACATGCATATGGTCGTGTCACAGCAGTTAGTGTCAATTAAATCAAGTTCAAGAAATCAAAAAGGGGTGGAGGGTTAAACAGCACGGGTGGCCAAGTTGTCATTCAACCGCTATTGGTAACGTTTTCATACAAAACATGTGCGCAGATGAATGAGATCAAAACAAGCAGTCTTGTCAGTATGCGAGCTGCGTTGGAACTTTATGAGTGATTGCACAGTCAACAAGCTGTGAGAGGCTGGTGTGCCTGATCACTTTGTGATATTAAAATACATTCTGAAAGAGTGAAGGCAGAGGTAGCATTTGATGTGCCTGCAGGACCCCTCCACATGCTTAAAGAGCCTATAGGAAGAATGTGGACTGCTAAGCGAGGGGTGGGTCTATGTGTGTGTGTGTGTGTGTGTGTGTGTGTGTAGGTGTGTTTGTGCATGTGTTTGTGTGTGTGTGTGTATGTCTGTTCAGCCCACAGATGGAAAAATGAAAGAATAGTAAGCCCATAATGAGTCCCCTTAACTATGTTATTATGCTGTCTCCAGTCTTACCAAGTAGAGAGGCTGCATACCAGTAATCGCATGAGGCAGAGAGGGGGAAGAGAAGTATTCAGCAGGGATAAGCAACAAGAGACCAAAAAGACACTAGAAGTTGTTATGCTAAGCAACATTGCTTAGCATAACAACATTGTTTCTTTTTTACCCAACATGAAAGTTGATGTGCTAAGAACATGTTTATGCATACAGGTACCTATTATTGTTCTTCTGTTGTCATTGGCATTGTATCAACACTGAATGAATAGTCATATCATGATATGAGTTAATATCAATAATCATTAGAAGGTGTCCTTAACAATCTGCAAAACAAGGCTCAAAACACTATACATTTTAAAATACATATTATAAATATGAAGGTTTTAGTCCGATACCAAACCAGATACCTAAATCTATATACATACTGTACAATTCCTTATGATTATCATGATGATATGATCTTCCATATTGCCTAGCCACAGTTCAAATAAGACAAACAAAAGTGTATATTTGATATGTCCTCTACAGATGCCGTAGTGGGGTGGAGTTGTGTGGCTATGGCGGTCCTACCTGTTTCTGCAGGCGACATGTCGGGAGGATTCACAAGAAGCTCTCTCTTCTTGGTCGACCTGGACACAAGCACGGTGGACACTGAGGTATCAATGAACCTTGATTGTATTCATAATAGGTATCTTACTATAAAAGGAGGAGTCTCTGATATGTCGGTATGTCTGTACCGACATATCGGTACCGATTTTCTCGACAACCGTTCATCTGATCGACTTCACACTCGGCACGTGTATTGCTGTGGACCTGAGAAAGCGCAGTGTCGAGTGTGAAGTTGTTTGGATGAGCGGTTCTCGAGAAATCTGCAAGCAGCAATGCCGGAGGTCAAGCAATCGACCCGTTCCGAACAGGCCCGTTTTGAATGGGCACTGCACTAGTTATATAAAACACACTCATAAGTATGAAAATGGGGTATATGCTGTGACTTGCACCCCTGACTGTCTGTATAAGCATGGGTCATTGCACCTTGTACCTGGCTACTGTACATAATGGGACTGACTGACTGGTTTGAGATAGGAGCGTACCTCCTGTTGTCCAGACAGGCCACCAGGAAGGTCAGCAGGTAGAAGGAGAGGAAGATGCCCAGGCAGAAGAGCATGCCCATCACGTACACCTCCGCTGTACACACAACATAGTTCATCTGAGTAACTGTTAGCTATTAACGATTTGGCTATATGACAATACAAGTTTAAGTCATTCAAGAAAGTCATTTGATTATGAGTGAGGGACAGACATACAGAAAGTGTGTTTGTGTGTGTGTGTGTGTGTGTGTGTGTGTGTGAGAGTGATTCCTTGATAATTGCTAATTCTCTTTTTTCCTAATGATTTTCTCGGGTGGAGAAAGAGGACAAATAATATTGAATGGAATGATTATGAATCAATTGTCGTAATATTTGCCCCGGGATCCGAATTGTCACAGCTTCAATTTAATCCTGCGTTGTCCCCCTCACAGAGTCGAGACGAAAGCCACTGCATCTTGCGTTTGGCTCTCTCTTGCATCAATTGCATCAACAATTGATATTAATTAACCTAGTCACAGGCCACACAGCAACACAATATCATTCAGTCTCAACTCTATTTAACACGAAGAATCAAGGCCTACCGAGCTTATATACCGGTAGCCGCTCGACGCTAACAATCATATCACAAAATGGTTGCCGTCCTCCAGTCAGAAATAATTGAATAGTTATAAAAAAGTGTTCAGATAGTGGATGGCACCTTTTTCCTTCCTCAGGATTAATAGAGCCCTCTGCTTCTTTGTTCGTCTGGATGTATTACCGTTGTACATTATTCATTTTTAGTTGCTTCTGACTTACAGTTGATGGCGGGGGAGACCACCACATCCAGCACCTTGCTGCGGTTGCCCGCGTCGATGAGCTCGTCGGGCCGCAGGGGGTAGAAGCGCAGTGGACCCCCGCATGCCTCGTCCTCCGTCTTCACCACCACCACCACGTAGAAACTGTTGCTAGGGAAGTCCTTCCTCTGGAGGTGGGAGAGAGTGGACAAAAGCAGACAGGGAAGCACTTCAGCATACAGGCTTCGTCTAGTTGGGGGAAACTATACAAACTATAAAATAAGTTGATTTTGACCAATTTTACATTATGGCCTGAATAACAGTGATACTGTTTTAAAATTAATATTGTCATTCACTCACTTGCTTTGCTCCCCTCCCCCTTTTACTTGTTTGTATAAAAATTAGTTCAGGTTTTAAAATTTGAAATCTGTCATCCAGAGATGACCGTTGTTACATCTCTATTAGGTTTCAGCACAGAGTGTGTGTGTGTGGTGGCTCATGGCTTATGATACCTGCACAGTGATGGCCCCTTTTTTGGTCATGGTTTGGTACATCCCGATGAAGGCCACGTTGTTGTCCAGATCATACACAGGACACTGAGGTGGGAGGGACAGATGCAAGGTGGACAGCGAGGCAGAATCAGAGGGAGGGATTCAAATGGAGAAAATGGAGAGAAGCAAGAAAAGAAATATGACGCAACAAAAGAGAAAAGAGAACTATAAAAAAACCCTTGTTCATGAAACATCGCATGCTGCTATAGTCATAGACCTCCACTTTGGGGGATGGGGGGGGGGGGGGGGGGCAGGGGGGTTGGTGGCGTGCTCATACCTGGATGTCCTGGATGGACATGACTGAGCAGGGGAAGGTCATCTCAGAGTTGACCTTGACGATCACCGTGTCTACCCCATCTGGGAAGTTGTACTTAAAGTACTAAGATGTGAGGAAAGGCACAGATGGGGAGCAAGAACAGGGAGGACATTGTTCTTGTGATTAGAGAACAGTGACAGCTACTCAGAAGTCAAAAACAACGCTGCTAAATAGTCTGGTCGCCTTTCCAATTTTTCTTTTGTCTTTATATGAATGTGTGTGTGTATAAATGTATACATTGTATATTCATCTTGGCTATCCTTAAGTAGTTTTAAAACTGAGTGGTAGAGAGGCGGTCACTTGACATGGGGGGGGGGGTTGTTTGTTATGATGCAAATTACAATAATATGTTGCTTAAATGAGGAACCTGGGTTTCAAAAGAGAAACCACACACCCTTCTCCACCTCCATGAATTGCAGTGCAACAGAAACTCCATTTTTTTCTCTGTGCACGCACACCAATGTACACACACAGCTGTTGTGTGATAAAGGCGCTTACCTGTGGCTGTGATGGTGAGGCAGTGAAGCTGAACTTCTTGTCCGTCCTGTGAATAAAAGATAAACACAAACACAGCAGCCACACCAGACGGCTGTCAATCGCCATACCAAGATGTCCTGACAACAAAATGTTGACAATTAATGTGATCACATGGTTGAATATTGAGTATACATCAATTACCATATATCATGTATATATCAGGGCTCCAGACTAACTTTTTTCACTAGGAGCACTGTAGCCCCTAACTGAAAATTTTAGGGGCGCAACCAGAAATTTTAGGGGCACACACCGTAAATCAACATGCTAACCAAATATTCACATTTCTACTAATTTTCACTGTATTACTAATAAATATTTTGATAATAGATGCAGAAATTACACTGTGCTGTTTCAAATTCAGTGTCATTTTATTTTGAAGATGCAACATAGTGATATACAGTATCGTGTTTAAACTGCGAAGTGCCGGCACTGTCGGCAAACTTGGTGTTCCCCGCAGTTTTGGGGTAGCGACTGCAACATTCGCAGTTCATGGAGTTATTCTCCTTACAGTACTTTAACCAGCTGAATTCTCGCAGCCAGTCTTCCCGAAAATGGTGGGTTCGGGCTTTTTTCGCCACACAATGCTCTGCATCATCATCCCCCGACTCTGTAGACTGTGGCACTGGCACACTAGCCGCAAGTGCCGCAGGTCGGAAGAATGAATCAATCGTTCGCTTGGTCATTGCTCGAACGGCAGGTTGAGCTCTTTCTCCTTCTCACAGACCTGCGCCGGTTTCCCGCGCTCGATAATCTCTATGACCCTCCCCCACCACACATTAGCCACTTACAGTGGCCATTCCCTATCCTTCTCACACTCATTGGCCTGCTACAGATTCCGGATTCATTGACGCGCTCCTTCCACGTTTAACGTGTAAAAATAAAAAATAAAAAGGGCAAATTTACTGGTCGCACATGCGCGACCAGATGTAAAATTCAGTCGCATTCTCTCAAATTTTGGTCGCAAAATGCGACCATTTGGTCGCAGTCTGGAGCCCTGTATATACATTTACATCCATTGTGACAACCACAGTGGCCACATCTGGTGCCAAGGCAGACAACACAATCCCCTTTGTGTTTGTTTGTGTTATGATTTTGGTTTTCCATCCACACTACTTTTCCATTCAACCATGCACACTCCACACACCATTGATACTGCAGACTCTCACATCTCATCCATTATTTCATCTTAAATAAATGGTAAACTGAAGTTAAGTCACGTGTGGCTAAGCCCTTTGTTGGCCAACATATGAACCGGGTTGGGACACCATAAAAACATTTTTTTATTTGTGTGTGTGTGTGTGTGTGCGTGTGTCCACTGTCCACTCACTGCAGTGTGAAGCTGTCCACACGGCTGACCCTGAGCTGGTAGTGTGTGCCCAGGCTGGACAGAGTGGACACGTCCACAAAGAAGTACTGCGTCTCCGAGGCGGCCCGGGCAGGAGGCTGGCACAACGTCCGGCCCACATGGGTGTATGGGTACTTCCGCTGGTACCTGGTGAGAGGTGGGGGCGCCAAACATCACACGCGTGACCAGAGAAAAACATATGATGATGCAGTGAGCCACATGTGTTTCTCTACATTTCTTTGGAAAAGTTGGCGAGAGGAAAGGAGTTTGGCTTACTATTTTTCAACTTGTTTTATGCAAATGATATTGCCCTGTGTGTACAGCTCTATAAGAACGTTTTAATCAAATGAGCTGTGGTGAGGGTTGCTAAGCAACAAGAGCCAGTGAGCCCTACAATGGCCAAGTGTCAGGGGAGAAGATGCAGGTTTTTTACAAAGTGTACTGGCATTTGCCATTGTAGAAGTTGTCAGTGTAGATTTATACCAGCTAGCCAAAATGTACTTGCGCATTAAAAAAACACTGAACTCATAGGTAAATGGGGTGAAGTATAGGTGAATTAGATGAATTATATAAAACAAGAGACAAGGGAAACGAGGAGGGAGACAATGACAGAGGCCAATGCTTCAATTACTCGGATTGAAATGACTATTAGATAATATTCTTGTGCCTTTATTGACCGATGCAATAAGGACTTCACATATAATTACGTAAATGGCAGCACTTATGGCTCATGGCGCTATCTTAATTACAGCAGCAAAGATAGCTGCCAAAACAAACTCCATAATAACACAAACAGCAGCAGAATATCTAGTTTAATGTTAATGACGCGTTTAGATTGCACAGATGCACAACACACAAGTCGTTACACTAAACCTAATTTGTTCACGTAATTAATGTTCTTGCAAATATCCCCGTCCAAACGCCCCACGTGAACACACCAGTATAATGATGATGAGTCATTACAAACGAGACATGTGAGACACAAGGTCCTAGCACATGTTACAGTAAACTAGGCGGACTAGGCCCACTGCTGGAGGACAGAGAACAGAGAAATAATGAAGTGAAAGTCCAGGGTCCATTATGTGCACAAGCCACCGGAAGTGCACATCATTGCTCTATGCTTGTCAACTCCTGTGTTGCACAACTAGGAGAACCTCAGCCTCTGGGAACTATTGACCAACATCAGATAAATAGTTGACCTATAACCGGCCTATTGTGAAGTACCTTAATCATCTTGACTAATTGACAATCTGAAGCATACTATCGACAAAAGAAGCTAAACAGTGTCTTTGTGTCAGACGCGGTAATAGACGTAAAGTCCCTGGTCACCCAAATCCAAATGTTGATGTTGTTATTAATCATCCATCAAAGTTTGATAAAGATTTTGTTTACTATGATTAAATGCCGTTTAAAAATGGCAATATGTTCTCATCAGAGATTTCTCCCGGATTGACTGGGCATGGCAGTAATATGGTATGAGCAGTTTCATCTACCGGTCCAACCATAGTGGTTTTATTCAGCATTCTATATTGTCTATACTGACAGTACATTTTGTTCATTTTATTTCTACACCATTTGGCATCATTTAGGCGTCGAGGGCAACACTAATTATGGGTCTTCCCCTTTTTAAATTTTGTCTTGTGATGAAAATAGGAACGTTTATGGCAAGCTGTTTTAACATTTAATCAGTAGGGCTGACTAATAGCGATTTAGTTTTCACAAATCAAAAGGACATTTCGACATGTCAAAATGTAATTTCGACTAGCTAAAATGTTAATTTACGATATCTGTAAAACAATTTTGACATGTTACAAATATATTTTCACATGTAGAAAACGAAATTACATTTCGACTAGTCAGAACTAATTTACAGATATCTTTAATTTAATTATAGATATCAGTAATTCCTTAGTAAGAATAACGATTGTAGATATCTACAATTGAATGTCCACATGTTGAAAAAGCATTGTATGAATTATAGATATCTGTAATTGAGTTTGAATAGAAGTCAATGGTATAAGTTGACGTATAAGTAGTCGTAATTAAGTTACAGATATCTACAATGAACATTTCCACTAGTAAGAAATTAATTGTTAATATCAAGAATTAACACTTTGACTAGTGAGAAATGAATTGTAGATATCTACTCGTCAAAATTACATTATGGATATGTTGGCTTGGAATTCTAACTAGTCAAAAAGCAATTGTTGATATCTACAATTGCTACAATTGCTATTACCACTACTGATTAAATGTTAAAACAGCTTGCCATAAATGTTTTGCACTCCAATATGAAAGCAGGAAGTTTAAAAAGGGGATTTAAAACATGTCATTCAGCAAGACAAGGCATTGAAGGCTATTGACACAACATTGAGTGATGTGAATAGTTTCAGCATTATGTGTGTCACAGATTGTGACACATGCACAAACTGTGACACAAAGGTAAAGGTACAATCGATTATCTAAACAAATCATCATTCAATTATAAATCAGTAATTATCCTATCACTAGACATATATACCATGCAGTACACCATCATCTGCTGAAACATTCATCTAGTAATGACCCTAAAACATGAGTCATGCTCTAGTCTGCTGGATAAAAAAGCTCAGAAACACGACAGTCTACATTTCCCACTATGACATAGAATATTGACTCTCTAAATGCAATTCAGTAATCCAATAAAGTATGACAAGATTAAACAATCAAAATCCCTGCTGGCCACCTCACATTTACAGTCACACTGGGAGCGAGAGTTGAGTTAATTGTTGTCTAAATGGTGTTCAACCCTCTGTTGATGTTCAACCTGCGTTGCTTTGTGCTGTGTGTTGCAGAGTGCAGCTACTTACAGGCCTCTGAGGATGAGGGGCACCTGGAAGGACAGCACCCCCTGCTTCTGGCGCACCACGAAAAGAAACGGACTCTCCAGGCCCACCGACAGCACATCTACAGACACACGCACACCCTCGGTCTGTGGGCCACAGACACAGTCAGACAGACACAGACACAGACACAGACAGAGAGAGAGAGAGGAAAGCCGTTACACATTGACATGGCAAGACAATGACATCAACATTGTCATTCGTGTGAATATTACGCCACGCATTACAAGAAACCAAAATCCCACACACAATCCCATACACATGTTATATGTACATACATGTCCCATACACATGTCATATGTACATACATATCCCATACACATGTCATATGTACATACATATAACATACACATGTCATATGTACATACATATCCCATACACATGTCATATGTACATACATATAACATACACATGTCATATGTACATACATATAACATACACATGTCATATGGGATGGATGAGCTCACCTTATTCTTCGAGACAGTGTGATTGAAAGCATAGATAGTCTGATTGTCATTCGTGACCGTGTCGTTGTAAGTGACATCAAACTGTGCGTCTTTCTGGACCACCGTCTTGGTGGTCCCCTCCGCCCCCGTGCTGTAGACCAGCTGGAGGACGTAGAGACAACAGACCAGTCCGAGTCCGGGTCTGGTCCAGCGGGGCAGGGGACCGGGTCTCGCCTTGTGTCGGGACTTCCAGCAGCTCCTCAAAACCATCTTTTGATTGTTGGCTTGTTTTTTTTAATTCCCCTGTCATTCAACGATCTGGCTGGCTATCTCAGACAAGCCAATTCAAAAGAGGGTGGAGTGAAAAGCCGCTACTTGATCTAAAACCTGACGTAAGATCCACCCAAAATGACAAGTCTCCACCTATTTTAACTGGAGACAGTGGGTGTTGTTATGCTAGGGAGCTAGCTACCGTTAGCCTCGTCCACCCAGACGCTCAGTGGAAAACACTGCGATGTTAACGCCAATTATAATCCAGTGGGGTGGCACGTACCGACCAAATGGTATCTTGCGGTTTTTACGAGTCAATTATATAAAGGTGATACGCAATCTCTAAATGCCACAGTGTCGACATGGCATTTCTCTGCAGCGTGCACCCAGGACGGTAAACAGGGTGAATGGGTGACAGTAGCGCCACCCTGCATGCTCAAACAGTAAACAAACCAGGGCTAGCGCGACGTCATGACGTCAGCCAGGCGGCGCGCTATAGAGCTACTCTAACATAGAACATTCATCACATCTTGAGATCACGCTATCTGTATCATTTTAATTAGGGGGGAGTAGTTTTAAATCACAAATGTGTTTAATGTGGGTCTACGGCGCTGTTAAAACATCTGGACACCTTAAAGCCTTTACAAATACCATTGCGTACTTTAACGTTATATTACTTCTCTTGTACACAAGTACGGTGGCGGTGCCTGTATGCGAACTTCTCCATGTCGCGGCGCTGTCTACAATGACGTGAACGGCATAGAGTAGAATATAATATAATAGAGTAGCAGAATATTATATAGTAGAATATAATAGAATAGAGTAGACTATAACATAATAGAATAGAGTAGAATAGAATGGAATAGAGTAGAATAGAATGGAATAGAGTAGAATAGAATAGAGTAGAATAGAGTAGAATAGAATGGAATAAAGTAGAATATAATATAATAGAGTAGAATAGAATAAAGTAGAATATAATATAATAGAATGGAATATAATAGAGTAGAATAGAGTAGAATAGAGTAGAGTAGAATATAATGGAATAGAGTAGAATATAATATAATAGAGTAGAATAGAGTATAGTAAAACATAATATAATAGAGTAAAATAGAATAGAGTCGAATAGAATAGAGTAGAATAGAATAGAGTAGAATAGAGTAGAATATAATAGAATGGAATAGAATGGAATAGAGTAGAATAGAAAAAAGTAGAATAGAGTAGAATAGAATAGAGTAGAATAGAATAGAATTGAATATAGTAGAATAGAATAGAGTAGAATAGAATAGAATGGAATAGAGTATAATAGAAAACATTACTGTGAAATGAAACATTGCAATGTAACACAATGTTTACCATCGTAGGATAAATGCGACAACTCAACATGTCTAATTAGCCATTTCATTATTTCTGGTAGTAGCCCATATTGCTGCCGCTATTGCGTCATGGAGGCCTGTACTGTATGAGGTGATGCGTATGTGCAAAAGACGTGATTTCATTTCTACATCTAGGCCTATTAGTTGGTTTCTGAAAGTGCACATGGGAAGCGCATGCACGAGCTTTATTGGGCTACAATATTGCACCTTTCTTTCTATAGGCCTCTATACATGTGGTTGGAAATAGTGTGTGAACCATCACGACCCTATGATATACACGCATTATTACCGAACGATGGGCACCGGTGATGATAATGCGCACTTCTGTGTTGCCAAGGCAACCACAATACTGCTCATCCTGTTTTCCACCGACTCCCCACAGTGTGGCGCACCGTGAGCAGCCAGCTCAGGCCTCGCCTCGCCTCCACACTGCCGCGAAGTTTGAAACAGAAAACTATACAGACGCCGTTTAAAACGGGTGATTAATCCGGAGATATACTGTGTGTCATTGCGGTGCTTTTGCGAAACTGTGCGCCTATGGGTGTGTTTTTGAAAAGGTCAAATGTTTTTTTTTTTTTTGAGACAACAAGGGCCAACTACCTATACAAGACTATTAAATGATAGGCTATTAAAACCTTTAGTATCATGATGTGTGCCAGTCAGCAAAAATGTGTAATTTTGGAGTGAAGAAAAAAAAGCTTTTAATCAATCACAAAAGAAAACTTTTTCGTAATGGATGAGTAGGCTAGCTGATGGAGTTGGTGGTGGTGACCTCGCGTCTCTCTGTGTGGTGGTGGTGGTGGAAAAACGACCTAAGTCTCTCTCTAGTCTAGATGAAGTCATTTGTTACGCTCGCGGTCGTCATGGTTACAGCCCAGAGAGGGCGCTGCTGCGGAGGAGCATTCCACGTATGACGCAGGGCGCGCGCGGGGGAGGGGGGGGGGTGTGGGGGCGTGGCCTCCGCGAGCGCCGCTGCGCAAGAGGGCTGGTTGTTGTTCCCGCAGAGAGGCGAGAAGATGGCGGCCGTGTCGAGCGGAGCAGCGGTCGGGTCCGCCGCGGCTGGGATTACGCACTCCGCGCGGCCGACCAACGCGAGCATGGGCTCCCAGCACCGAGCGCAGCCGCCGCCCGGCGTCGGCCACCCCAGCCGGGCCTCCGCGGCGGCCGGGTGCGTCGCCAATGCCGGTCACCCCGCGGCCGCCAGGCCACCCCCGGCCCGGGTGGGCTACTACGAGATAGAGAGGACCATCGGCAAGGGGAATTTCGCGGTGGTTAAGCTGGCCACGCACATCATCACCAAGGCGAAGGTAAAGGCGGTTGCGGGGGGGGGGGGGAGATGATGGAAACTATCAATTTTCAAGTTGTCACCGTTGTCGTTGTTGTTGTTGTTGTCTCCGAGCCCCTCGGCCCGTTGCGGCGGTGGTTTTTTTTAGTGAGTCTTTATATCTAGGATGACGGCGGGCCTTCGGAGACACACAGCCCCGCTTTTGATGACACTGCTAGTCGGTTGCGGGGGTGTCACGTCGAGACGGGGACTGTCGTTACTAGCTAGTAACGGTTTCTTAATAACAGGGGGGGGGGGGGGGGGTAATGGCGTAATGGTCATCATCGATATCAATAGGGGGGGGGGGAAGCTAGGAAAGGCCTGCGGTTGATATGTGGCACGGCGCGGAGGACGGGGAGAAGAAGAAGAAGGGTTACTGACGGAAATGAGAGAGAGGAGAGAGAGAGAGAGAGGGGGGGGGGTTCAGATTAGAGTAAACGAAGCTAATGGGAAGCTAGCTAATTAGCCGGCTAGCTGGCTAGGTTTTCGGACGCGGTTTTCTCGCGCCGTGAGCCGGGGAGCGGAGCGCCAGGTGGGAGCCGGAGGTCAGCGCCCCGCGGGACAACTTGGAGACCAACTCCGCGGCGGCGAGGCGTCATGGAGGAGCCGCAGCCTGGAGCTTAAAGCCGGGATGCAGGGAAAACAAGGGATGACAGTGAATAGGGTAGTAGTAGTAATAACAGTAATACTAGTAGTAGTAATAATAATAATGCACAGTCAATGTTATTTGTGCGTTTTAGAAAAAACGACATTGGCTAGTTGGGGGGAATGGTCAAATAAAGTTTCCCTGGTCCGCATGTCCCACATTGGGAACATTTTGTGATGTCTAGCTGTTCCGAGGGGAAATAAAAATCAAATATAGAAGCTAATGCAGGCCCTACCGTTAGATGTGCGGGTTAACGCTTTATTAGCTGCTTGATCCGTGACCGTATTGGTGTCATGTTTTTCCATAGTTTTCACGCAAAACATACAGGCCTACATCATGTGTGGTTGTTGTTGTCACTGTCCAATTTCGTTTTTGCCACCACCAATTCAGCCATGGTAACGGTAACCTGGTGTTATTTGTCCACTCTGGTCTTTCTTTATTGTTGTAAGATTAGACCGGTTGGATGTGGGAGGTCTGTATTACACAATAGAGATAGCCAACTGGAAATTGGGTTTTCATGCTATATAAATTGTCTGTCAATACCAAGTGGTATTGAACTTGGCTTACTGTAGACTACCATGGTCCCATAGCAAGGCGCCATGACTTTAAAAATTTGCACCACTGCTGGGATGCTTTTGAATACAAGCCTACTTGTTGTTTCAAGATCACTGCTGTGATATCATGCAGCCATTACAAGAATGAGTCCTCTGTTGATAACGCCTCTTGTGGTTACTGTGGACATCACTTGTGATGGTTGTCGAGTTTAAAAAAAAGCATAATAAACAGGCATACCTAGTGCCCGCAGACAAACCGCTCCAACAAAACATTTCATTTTTTGTCCTCACAAAGACGTGGACTTAAAACGAGCACAAATGATGGTGTGTCATGGCAGCGGAGCATGTGGGCTCTGTGTGTCTCTCCTTGTTGACATACACACAGAGGAAGACACAGGTCATTTAAGTTGTTTTTCACAGCCTATACCCCCAAGCGAACCTCTCATTTACTTCCATGGTGGTTTATGAAGCCATAACAAACTTGGCTCAGCGATCGTCACTGAGTCGCTCTCGGGTGTCAGGAAGTGGGCCTTGATGGGTCAGTTCTCATGGTGTGGGTTGGTATGGTTTATATCACGATGATCGTGATTGTGATGATGTTGTGCTGCTATCTGAGCTGTTTTGACCCATGCGAATACTGCATGAGAGTGCAATCTTTGAGCAACAAAGTATTACGCCAATGGAAACTTACAGTGACAGGTGTGTGTGTGTGTGTGTCTTCTGTGTGCGCGTGCATGTGTGCACTGATTCCCCTTTTTTAATTAATTATATTGTCTTGAAATGCTAAGCTCATTGTGTACAGTATAGACTGTATGGTTGTTAGTTTAAAGTCAGTAGTTAAAATTGGTGCTCAATGTTTGACATGTTATGTCATCAATTGTTGACATATTATCTTTTAATATTGTATCAACACAAAATATAATGTAATTCCATAAACAATTTAGTAGTTTTAAGATGTGTTGTATAAATTCATTGTAATGAGAGATATGCCTTCACAATATTAATTTTGAATCCTATTCTATTAGAAATAGTGTTAGTAGAAAAACCGGTCTATTAAAGTTTCATCCTGAAAAACAATCCTATTAGCCCTTAAGACGTCTACATCCACAAAATCTGTTAAATACTTTGAACTTAAATAAATATGTTGATATCAGTATGTATATATGTATATTTAGTCCTTGTAATACATCATAATAGCTAATAAAGTCTTCTATGTTCCCTGCCCTTGTTAGAGGTATCAAAGCATATGTATTTATGTGTAAACAAATGCAAATACTCACTTTGGCATGTGGGCAGTGTCACTGACTGGCAACCGGTGCATCCATCCAGTGACGTTTTAACTGGGTAGTTGATGAAGGCGGCGGGATGGCAAAAGGGCAAAAAAGAAAAGCGGGAGAAGAGAGGCCAGCAGGGAGAATGAAAGACAGCCCTTGTCGTCTGTCGGCCATCACCAGCAGACCAGTCAGCTCATGATTCAGCTCATGATTGCCCATGAATTTCAGAAAGAATAGGAGTCTGCTCCCACATAAAGCTGGCGTGGATCTTTATTAAGGAGGCCCGGTCTCCCAAAGAACCGTGTTTGCCTGGCTCCTTACGGCCTAGCATTCATAATGATGCAATGCAAGTGCTGACCACTCAAAAGCACACAAAAAAAATAGCCAAGCACGAACTCTCTCCATTGTTGAATTGAGTCTGGTGATACCCTGCAGTGCAGTCGCACACGGACCGGCTCGAATGAGTCTGTCAGGGAATGTAGACACCTGAAACAAAATAGCACCTCAATACATTTAGTCCCCATTGACTCTTTCTTAGCTACCGTAAAAGCCCCAGATCATTTAATTTTATGTGCTCTATTTAAAGGACAGGGCCGGCATAATTCTGTATATATTTTTTTCTTCGCCTACTGCAGATGTCCATAATGAAGTCGGCACAAGCGAGAATTGTTTGACGGCAGATTAATTTGGTGTTGTCGCTGTCCCTTGATTCTCACAAATGCTCATTCTCTCAGATATTCAGTGGCTGGTATGTGGGCCATTACTTGATGTTGCAATAGTGAAAGTCTGTCTCCTCGAGACAAAGGTTAACTAGTGTATGTCAACCACTATTAGGTAGAGGCACTAAATGTAAGCCTATTTACTTACTGGCTGCCCCAGTAATGCATGTTAGCCTCTACACATCATAACAATAACCACACACACACACACACACACACACACACACACACACACACACACACACACACACACACACACACACACACACACACACACACACACACACACCTCTTAGTCGTGACTAAGATAAAGCCCCCATTGCTGCTGGTGTCAGATGTTAATACCAGGCTAAAATAGGATATCGGCATCGGGGAATATCACCAATGCAAATGTGTGCAACCATACAACGCACATGTCAGATATGTGTGAAGTCAAAGGGACTAAAAGGGCTGTGTATTCTAATAACCAGAGAGTGCGATAACCTGTACTGTGAAAATAATGGATTGGATCATCCTATGAACTTGTATCAGAGGTTGTATGAGAACTAGATACACCAGATACTAGGGGTGGGAAAAGAAATCTATTCACTTAGGTATTGCAATTTAAAAAAACAACAATTTATAGTCTATTTTTAATGCCTGAATCAAAATTTTCATTTTAAAATTATTTTATGTTATAACAGTATTTTTATAGTTTTCACATTTGCATAGAAGAAGTAGTCATCAACAGTAGCATGTAAGTAACCTTCCCTTAAACCCTCCCAGTATAAGGATGCTGCTGAAATAAAAGTCAGAAAGACTGACTGACATGTGATAAGCATTGTTTTTTGGAAAATATGCCTCATGATATACAGTCTCTAGAACCGTATGATTCAACCTTTTCCCATGGTCTAGTGTTAAAAAAGTAAACAAATCGCAATATTTCGTCACCTCGAATCGGCACCAAGTATTGTATGTATGGAATCGGGAGATAAGCATGTCCTCCCAGCCCTTCCAGATATTACTATCATTGTTGTGCCAGGCAGATGTAAATCTGTGAACATTGACCTTCTGGAGATACTACACTAAAGATTCTGAAAGGACACCATGATAATAAGTAACTTTTTCTCATCATCAATGTACCCTAAAAACCTATTATGAATTTTGTGTACAACCTGCTCTATGGCCCCAATTTGAGCACCATATTGGCTGTTGGGTCTTCCTTTATTTTATCGTACTAACTGGGCTGCCTTTTTTAAACTGCTCCGGTTCCTTGGTTCAGTGGGTGGCTACTAATTTATTACAAAATAACATGTTTTACTAAATGTGATCTCAATTCCAGATCTGTTTGGTTGATGCCCAATGTATTTATACTAGGGCTGCCCCGACTAAAGATTTTATTAGTCGACTCTTAGTCGCCATTTCAAGCCGATAGTTGACTAATTGTCGCACTTTTAATGTATTTTTGGGGGGCATCAGAAAATCGTTTGATTTCCAGGGTGAGGGAGAGTGTTATAAAAGAAACACTGTTAACATTGTGCTACTTTACAGATAATACAAAACCGTAATAATGATCCTTAAAAATATATAATTTTTAAAGCACATGCATGAAGCCGGCCTATTAACGGCATGGACAAGCCATTCTGAAGGTTGTCGGGACAACAAGACTGGAGACATTGAACATGTTGTTCATTTTATTTATACACCGTATAACTGCACACATTTTTATTTAAAAGCAAGAAATTGCAATAGAGCTTGACGTTTGTCAAAAACGAATGGAAACAATGTTGTTCATATTTTCGTGTCCGGTGCGTGTGGACGTATGGTGCTCCATCGGGTTAGGGTTAACCCAGGTAACACGCATCTTGGTTGATCCGATAACAAGTGGACAGCTCTAAGTAGTCAGTTCACACCTGGCGTTAGGATGCGTCTCCAGTGACTACTTGTGATCGGATCTCACTTCCCCGCTCTATACGCAAATAAACATGTACATCATATCCGTTTGAAGACCAAATACATTGTTGTAGAAGAAATCAAAACCATACAGACTGAGTCTATTCCTTGCCATGTTCCAGGCAAACTAAACCGACCAAGATGTTTGACGCACTCTAGTATATCTCTATGGGCTTTTCATTTCTGTTGAAAAAGACAATAATATAATAATATACGCCATTTGGAGGCGACAAAATGCGTGGCAGGAGGCAGCAATGCACTCATTCAACGAAGAAGAAGAGATCATCAAAACAAATTGACCAGGTTGTCTGATGTATTAATTTGCGACGCTAAACGTACTTTTATTTATTTAAAAAAATATTTTTAGTCTAACTTTTTTTAGTGAAAACTAGGTTGACTAAACCTCTTCCGATCGACTAATGGTTAGTCGACCATTAGGGGGCAGCCCTAATTTATACATGAATGTAATTTAAAATATACGTTATCTTGACAGTATTGCTATTTTTGGTCGTAACTCTGCTACCATCCCAAGACTTGTTTTGTGGTTAAAAATGTAACAAATAAATTGTGTTGGAAGGCAACACATTGGGCTTTGCGTTTGCTTTGTTTGCAGTTGTATCACAGCGTGTTTGACTATTTACTCTTACCTGTCAACTCTGATTATCTGTAAGTAAACGCTGTCAGATTCATGAGATAAGATTTGGCTTGCATGTAGGGCAATCTTTAAATGGTTAAAACGATGGTCATTTGAATAGGGCTACATGGTAATTGGAAAGCATGAAAATTGAATACAATTGTTGGGTGAAGTGGCGACGTCACCAGAGCAGACAATCTGTTAGCATTTTACTGCAAGTGGTTCCTTTTGCCTATTAATTTTCCTCAAAAGCAAGCCTGCCAGTTGCCACTAGATCAGGTTCTCTGATGCATGTGATAGGGCTGTCGCGATAACCGCAATATTGCAATACCATGCTATTGGCAAGCCAACCGCAGGAGATGGGAAGCAGCCGCCACAACCGCTATGCTCACGTTTTTTATGTCTATACCTATAGGTCTATAGGTCATTTTCCTCACCAACTGTCACGGACAACCACCTCCATACCTAAGAGCTCGAGCATTTGCCGAACTCACACGCTACCTACAGGAGGAACCCATAGACTCCAACGCAGATCCATGCGTGTTTTTTTTTTTATCCGTCAGAGGGAACGACGCCATCCGCGATCAAATAACAAGTGGACAAACTCCCCTCGCTCTACCCCTCCGGTACCTCGTCGTTCTGCTTTCGCCAGAAGGGTCTACTGACAATCGGAGAGGGAGAGAGAGAGAAACTGAGAGAGAGAGAGATGTTCTCTGGTGGATCTTTTCCTTTCTGAACGCTGTTACCACCCACCGTTACAGTGGCTGATAAAGCTATGTGCGCTATATTGAGTCTACCGTTAGCGAGTTGTAGCCGTCCGCTAACTACCACCCCCCCCTCGGCAGTAATGCCGCATATCGTGCTGAATATCTTCACCGCGACAGCCCTAGCATGTGATTCACTGTTGTGGCAATGTAGATCTCTATCTGCTGACTAGCAACATATGGTGACTCGACTGTGACTAGTCTACATGTATCAGAGTTTAGGCCTACTCGTAAAACAACTTTTCAGCTTTAAACGTCTACCATGGTGTGTTGGTCAAACCACAATATCTGACTATGTGATGTGCAACCAGAAAACCCCAGAATCCTATTTTGACTGGAGTGCTTCCATCAAGAGAACCTGTTAGTCTTTGTAATTGTTATTTGTAAAGTTTTTTGTAAAGACCGTAAACCGACCTGTGGCCATTAAAAATTGATACTTTGAGTTAGGGATGTCCCGATCCGATCACGTGATCGGAAATCGGGGTCGAGAAGCAGAACACGGCAGCAGCTTGAAGCTGGGGTCGCGAATATGTCTGCAGTGTGGAGGTATTTTAAAGTGGATGACAAAAATGTTGCGATTGCAAACTGTGAGATATGCAAACTTGGGATTTCAAGAGGTGGCAAGGACAAGGCTGCATTCAACACAACAAACCTGATACGGCACCTCAAAAACAAACACCCGTCACAATAAACAGAGTTTATTTGCTAATTTGTTTACATGCCTGCCAGGTATTTCAAGTTGAGCTGCTGTTTGTTTTTATATTAGACATTGTTGCACTAAACTCCAGTGTGAAGAATTGTTTTATTACTTGATTACTTGATTGTTCAAGCTACCTCACAGAAGTGCTCTGTTTATAAGTGTTAATGATAAAATAAGGTGAATAAAATAAAAAGTCAGGGACATCCTGGATCTGTTTCTTCGCTGTTCTTCATTTTTTTAAATGTGCTGTAGAAGTATCGGATCGGGACTCGGTATCGGCAGATACTCAAAATCAAATGACTCGGACTCGGGGGCAAAAAAACCTGATCGGGACATCCCTACTTTGAGTGAAAATTACATAGATGCCATTAAATCAGTTGGCTCATTCTAGGACGTGGAATGGCTGGAAGAAGGCTGTGGGATCTTTCACCTTGAATGACCTTACAAACATACACATTAGAACCTAGTTCTGCAATGATGTTGTCACCAGCTATGAATGTCCAATGACTAATGTAATGGCAATACTGCAATATGTGACTAGATTTATTTGATATATTATTTGATCATGGTGTTGGGCATGGGAAACCCTGCTTTTTGATTTTTGGTAGTCAATAAATGCAGCCATTTATTTCTTCCAGTCTACCAGTATCCTTATCATATCCACATTACTGATCACATTTCCATTTCATGTAGTTTTAACATCACATCGTTATCAACTTGAGAATTAGCAACATCATTTATGTAAATTAAAGTGTGTAGGGTCAGTTGTTGTATAATAAAGTTATATATTCTCCTGTCATTTGTCCTGGAAAGCAAATGCCACACTATTATTTCAGGCAGTGTAAAACATTTTGTATTGGTCAAATTGGTTGGTGGTGTGGTATGAACAATGTGAATTATTGTGTTTGCATGTTGCGTATTTCTGACATAACCACATTGCCACAAGAGTAGATGATTAGCAAGAAGCTACATGTGCTGCCATTTCCAAATTACATCAGGCACTACACTTCATTCAATACTGCTTTACTCAGCAATAGAAGTGGCAAGAATAGTTTTCTATCAACGCATTTTCTATTCACAGAAAAGTGTAAACAACTGCAAATTAAATGTCGGCCATGATGAACTTTGTGAGCAACTATTTGAATAATTGCTTGACCCATTCCAACTATCAATATTATACACGTTATATTTTTGCCAACACACACACACACACACACACACACACACACACACACACACACACACACACACACACACACACACACACACACACCATCTCCTCCATGCTGCCATGCCCACAGAGGGGTGAGCATATTTGGTGAAAATGGCGCAGTGTGGCATGCTCTGACCTGTCTGAGTGGAAGCAGGACTCTGTCTGTCTGTCTGTCTGTCTGTCTGTGTCAATGTCTCTTATTTCTCCAGTGCTTCAGGCAAGAGATGGAGAAGGAGGAGGGCTGGCAGGATGACTAGCATTAGATAACAGACGTGTGTGTGTGTGTGTGTGTGTGTGTGTGTGTGAAAAAAAGCACTTGCAGATCCCAGTACCTACAGTAGACTCACTCTCCCGCTCACAAACACACATACACAAAAGTGGGTCGTGATTTCTTGAAGGGAATATATTGTGTGCCGTAAACTTTGTTTCTGCTTGCCTAGTCCTCACGCCCGCACCCCCCCCCCCCCCCCCCCCCCATTACCTAGCCACTGTGAAGCCACAGCCTCCTCAGTCTCACAGGGCAGGAATATGTGTGTGCGTGTGTGCGCGTGCGTGTGTGTGCGCGTATGCGCACGGCAGGTGACGTCATAGTTACTTGCAGGCGTAATCGCTGTGGTCGTGCTCCCTCTGTCATCAGGCCTGCTCAGCTGCTGTGTTAGGGTTCCTGTGCAGAAAAAAAAGCCAAGCACTGGTTATGGCCCAATATGCCGTTGCTAACGTGTTGATATGTTTCTGCGGACATCCCATGCCGCCAGATTCGGAGTTGAGATTATATACAGAATGGAATGTAAATCGTAGCGGAGCGTCGGCACGTCTGTAAAAGAAAAAGCACCGACCTGTCCAAGGCTACTGTGTACTGGGAGCACTGCAGCGTGGCCGATTTGCATATTTTTGTCTATAACCCCTAGGGATGTGACAGAATAATCGGTTCTTTGATTATTTCTTCATGACGGCAAAAATCGATTTTATCGTCTTTAATTTTTTTTTACTTGTTAGTCTTCTATGATCATGAACATAGTAATCTATGCTATTTTTTAAACAAAGGCAAAAGACACAAAAAAGCTCAACCTGCTAATAACAGTTTGGTAATTTAACATGAATAAAACAGGTAACAATCTTTTTTGGCGATCCGTCACCCACAATGGCGCCTGTGTGGTTTCTCTTCGGGTGAATAGCGCTAGTCCACAATGCTCAAACCACCTCTTTGTGTTGTGATACTCTGTATACTTGCTTTGCATACTCTAATACTATAGAAGCAGTGTCTTCTGAAACTTTTAGGTTACGTAACCGAGTCGGACTCTGACCAATAAGTGAATCTGAAAGCCACTGACGTCCACGCAGCAATCCTACGTGATATTGTAGTTTTGTCCTTTGCGTTATTAAATTTATTTTAATGAATTGAAGTGAAATGAAAAGGAAAAAACGATCAGTTGATTTCTCTGCCGGCTGCGATTCAGACGGTTTAACTAAATGTTAAGCCCAACGCACACGGCCATAGCAGAACATACGCGAAACAGCATTTTTTAAAATTTCCGTATGAATCTGGTTCTTGTTTGTGTCGCGGAACAATATTACAATATTGATATATGTTTTGGGTTACATGGAAAAAAAACGGGTTGGAGGTGGATAATTAGGCAATTCATTGAATGCACGAGGGAGACGGATGAGAGGATGGATGTGAGCTCCGACGGGAGAACCACACTTCCACATTTTCAGATCAGGCCAATTGATAGATATTGGCCGCAACAACAATAAATTATTAGCTGTTTGGCACCCCTCAATATTTAGGGTACAATGCAGCTGCAAAGATTTTGCGCCAAAAATAGGAACATTTCCACCGCATTCGGCACCAGCAAGGTGTTCATTTCTGACCCTATCGTTGAATCCGAATAATCGATTATTCGCTCATACCACCCACTGATTACTCGACCATGAAAAATGTGAGTTGATCACATCCCTATAACCTAGCCTGTGTGCATACAGGTGCGGTGTGTGTTCAGCCCTTATAACACATTTTTAATGTCCTTGGGCTGTTCCAGTCGTCACACACACACACACACACATGACAAAGCCAACGGCTGCGTGTTTCTTGGGCGCGTGTGTGACGTCAATATAAAGGGTGCTGGCGGTTGTTAGCAGCAACGGTGTGTTGTCAAGGAAAGGCTGCTTCATTGAAATCACACTCGTTTCCATGGTGATAATGGAGGGGGTTTAGACCCTCTCCTCTTCTTTCCTCATGTTGAATGACGCTGACATGCCATTGGTTCATCGTTGTCTGTTGTTTATGGAAATAAAATGACCCAAAAATGGCTTGTCTTAACACGTCCATGAAGCTATTTTGCATAGCTGTATCGGTAATTATTTTCAACACTCTCGCTATTTAGCTAATTACATGTTCTCCCTTTTTCCCGGCAATTTATGATGACTTGCACAGTGCACACACCTTTGCGGTGATTGGGCAATTCTTGAAATACATCCATTCTCCAAATGATGCAGTCCCATTTCATTGGTACATTCAATATACATTTCTGTTAAAAATGGAGGAACAATCCATTAATTTTTAGTGCCAGAATTAATAGGCTATGGTGGATACAAGTTGTTTTAGTCTAGTCGGTCTTCATTTGGATATGCTTAAGATTCTTATGGGATCCCATATTTTAAATAGATTCAACACTCTTCATTAGTTCTCACATGGCTACTCTAGATGTTTCCGTCACTGCTAGGCAAAGTTGCTGCCTTAACCCAATTTGAAGCCAGCGAAAATCTTACCCTTCACCCTAGATAACTAAATAAGTTGGTCACTGACTTTACATGTTAAAATATGTTCATATGCCCTCTGTAACCACAATAATTCACTATTAAAGATGATTATTTTAGGCAATCTATTTACAGAACATAAATCCTCATTCAGGGATAATACACCTTTTCACAAATATGTTTATAAAACTTCATCATTTGCACCACTGTCAGGCAAAGTCACCAACTAAGCACAATTTTGAGCCAGGGAGTGCCCTGTCAATATCCCAAATAATTTATGATTATGACAGAGGTTTATGATGAGACCTATTCTAGGTGAATTGCTTGGGTACGTTGTTTCGACTGGCTTTACATGCTGAAATGTTTAAGTTACCACACTACATAACAGTCAATGCCTTTATTTGTGTGATTGGATTTGAACCTTGCAAAAAACTGTAGTGCTGTGGCCATAAGGAGGGGAAAGTTCCAGAACTGCAAATGTTTAGGATCTCCCCCATATTTTGGAAACTGAGAACGTTGGGGTCTTTTGGCTCTGATGATTCTGAGGATTGATGGATATTGATATTGGTATGATTCTTTCCTAGGAGATTGGATCAGGTTCTTTGAGTGTGTTTGGAGGCGGTGTTTGCGTTACAAATGCTTTCCAGCATTGATTTGACTGCAGCAGGAGACTGCTCCATGGGTGATGCTACCACTGCCCTCATGGAGGGAAGCCGCAAAGCAACACTGCCCACACACACACACACACACACACACACACACACACACACACACACACACACACACACACACACACACACACACACACACACACACACACACACACACACACACACTTTCCTGAGTCATCAACGCACACAAACAGAAAATCTGACAAGCGGCATGCTGACTCATGCTGTTGGCTTCTTGGTTTTCATGTGCGCTGTGTCTTATTTTACATTTAGGCGTATGTACTTTACACATGGTGTCTTACAATTAGGGATGTTCCTAGCGACTAATTTCCCTGACGATTAAACAAGTTTTGTGACACCTAGTTGACTAGTCTAAAAGTAGGAAAACACTCAGAAAACAGTCAAAATTGTTTAATTATTTAACCTATAAGGCCAAACATTGTCAGAAAAAATATTGGGTGTATGATAACCCAATATATAACCTATTTAAATGTTTAATCACTTTTTCCAATAAAAAATGTGCTGAAGTGAAAAGTGTGACATTTTGCGACGTGCATCATTGCAGTCGGGTCTCATGTAGTGAATGTGTTGCGCATCGCACCAGTTGAACTGTTAGGGGGGCTAAACAGTTAGGAGTTGTCAGCTTTGGAAGTTTAAATCTAAATAATCATCCAAAATAAAACTTTGTCAAGAGACGTGATAACGATGATTGTGGCACATTTTTTCTCTTCTCATTTTATCGATCCTTTGTGAGCAAGCTGTTAGCATGAGCAGCCGTTCGCTCTAACTCAGTAGGCCTGAAGAAAGCTAAGACATAAGTAGTAAATATAATCCGGCAGATGATGGTTACTTTACTGGGAAACGGACTGAATTGATTGACATTTCAGCGATGCGCCTCCGGAGTGACTAGAACAGCTGATCGCCGCTGTGTGCGCAGCCGACTTCAATGCTTAAGCGGGAGCACAAGCTTGTTCATACATCCATGGTTATTATTCACTATCTAATTAAAACAGTTCATACATCCATGGTTATTATTCAATATCTAATTAAAAAAGGTATTTAAATGAAGAGACCAACTGATCGCAAACGTCAGTGCTCCTGACATGAAGTCACAGTCACTAACATTACCGAAGAGCGCTGTTGAGAATTGTGAACCAGATTAAATGAAATCATTAAATTAATGATGAGATGTTTTGGGAAACTACATGTTGTTTAGTGTTGGTTAATTAGGCCTATTAAAAGCATGGTCTGATTCTTATATGCATATTCTATCAATAGTGCATGGCGTACTTCCACGGTTTATATAGGCTATCGGCAGAAATGCTTTTCTCGGAGAGAAAAAAAAAGCGTTTAACCAATTACTATTTCTAGTCCGACTACCAAGCCCAGCAACAACTAGTCGTTTAGTCGACTAGTCGCGCACATCCCTACTTACAATGGCTCTACTTGTGCTGCCCTGTGCTGGCCTTATCTTTTGGATGACACCCTGGGATGTTTAGAATGACTTTGTGTCTGACACAGACCTAACGCACCCTAGAACTGCCTTTGAAGAAGCCTCTGCTGGTTTGACCGGCTACAGAGTTCGCAGATGGCATTTTGTATTCCTAGAGATATGTGTGCGTGAGGTGTGTATGATGGAATATGTCACAAAATATACACGCTTTTTTGAAACCTCGCTAACCCCACATTGTTAGTTTAACCTTGTGGTTAAACACCACAAGGAGGATAAAATCAGCTAATGTGGCGTATTATTTTAGGAACCTTTATTCCAGACATTAAGGAAATATCTACTCTAAAACCACTCCACACAATGATTCTCTCGGGAAGCGTTTTGTGTAGGCTCACGATGCCCTCCTCCAGTCATCATAAAGTGACTCTCCATCCATTAGTTAGCAATTCATTCTCTGGCTTTTTCAACAGCTCACCTTGTAAATGCAGTTCCCTGGCTTAATCTCTTGGAGTGGGGCGAAGGGGTTTGGAAGGAGGTTTGTCTGCCTGACTCGGGTACCCCCTGGCAAATTCCCAAAGTCACTTTGGATTGCCTTTCCAACATTGACCTGGGAATGTTGGGCCAATTGATGAAGCAATATCATACGAGAAGGAGTGCTGTTACAATGAATATCAGCGCGGCTGTGATTCGTTGGTAGGTACGAGGCCAATGGCCGAGTGCCGAAGATAATGACAGCATGCTGTCTGTTATTTCTGAATAGCAGACCGCTGCTATGCTGAATAACAGACAGTTGCTATGGATGCTATTTCCAAAAGTAGAATCTTAACGGACAATTCTTTTTGCAGAAGCAATAACAATTTTGAAATAATTCAAATTGTTTTTTGTTATATTTTGTTTCAAATTATTGATTTTTTTAAAAAGTAAGTAGCCGTGTTTGTAATAAGCGGGATAATGTACAGGGTTCAGTCACGGTTTATTTGGCAATAATGAAGGACTCCCTGTACATTATCCCATATCTGTTTTATTGGGGGCAGGTTTTTCAACATATTAAATGCCAGTCTTTAAGCCATCTGCATACATAAGTTAAGCATTTCCCTGCCTCACCCAGAGCACGCCACTGTGACAAACAAGTGACTGTCAAGTGTCAAATCTAGTATTGCGTGAAAGAGGCTGCGGAAATTCCACTTCGCTCAGCGGGTCTGGGCTCTAAAATGGGCGGTTAGTTTGGTGGCTTCCAATAACCAGAGTGAACAAAGGAGATAACCATTATAGTAGAGAGGAGTAAGTGGAACTGCCAGCCTATGACAGTTGTTGCATATGGACAGACCTGGGTGCTCTATGGCAGCTGTTGGCCTTTAAGACCCTAATGGGCTCCCGATAAGCTGCTCTCCTCCATGTAACTGCACTAATCGTGGAGACCTTGAGATGGGCGCCTCTGACATCACCTGTGTCCTGGGCTTGGAGCCAGGTTTTGTTTTAATAAATAACCTTCACCATTACTTTTCATTTGCCTTTTTATTTCCATTTTTGTATTCTTATTGTTTTTACTAAATTATCAGGGAAAGGGAAATATCTTCTGATATTCATCAGCAGAAACATGGCAGTATATTAAATAATTTTTCAAGTGTATTGATGCTTTGTAACAACCCCTACTTTGATTAATATGAACCTTTAGGTCATTGCTGGAGTCATAAGGGCAGCGCTGTGTTTGTTTGGTCCTGTGTTCACCAGCTGCCTCCCGTCTCCTGTGGGAAACCATCAGCTGATCAGGCATGGTACATTGCTGAGGTCACCGTCTTGTGATCGGAAGAGCTGTGTGTGACACCTCATGCGCCCCTGCATTGTGAGTGTGGGTGTGTTTGTGAGAGTGTGAGAACCCAACCCAGATCCCTCCCTCCCTGGAAAATTCCAGGGTCATTGAAGCCAGTGCCAGACAGTACAGTTGTGCCACATTTACTGTCACTTGGCCCCACTACATAGTTGGACCCAAGGCGGCCAATGGTGTAAGCTGCCACTGATAAGTGCCACTTCAATCCTGTTCCAGCACGTTTAAAGCGGTTATTATCGGTCTTCATAGCATTGTATAGATGGTGGTTCTTCTTGGGACTGACCTGTCCTCAGTTGTTTTCTTCTGTGACAGCTGTCTGGCCTCACGTCTCCTCCTCCCCGCCGATCGACTCCCTCACCTCGACATCGTGCCCGCTTCCCATTGTATAATATTGAAAAGTATCTGTGGAGAACAAACAGATGTTTGTTTACCAGGAACAGAATCAGGAAGCATGCTCAATGCTCCTTTCATGTGGGCCTCCGGTCGTAACCAATGAGGCTCCTTTATCCCAGCCAGGAGACTGAAGCGCATCGCAACTTTCCCACCAATGTATTGTTATTGGTTTTTACAAAATAGCATTAAAGCTTTCATTTCATTCAACAATGTATTCAAAATGTATCTGTGTTGGTGCATCATTCTTGATTAGAATAACAACTATTATTTTATTTTATTAATTTTCATTTTTAAACCATGATACGATTGAACCTCTGTTTCAAAGGAACAAAGACAACTCATTGCCACTATTCTTTCTTTTATAGCTTGGCACACACCGCCTCGGTGCCACTGTGATTTCCTATAAATGTCCCTGTTTTGAAGCCGTTTGTATGGAAAAAGAGTTAAGACTTAATGTCCTTAAAATGTGCAAGTGTGTGCAACGTGTGGATGTGCATTTCCCTCTTATACCTGCTGAGATTTACAGATGATACAGTAATATTACAAAGGACAGTGATTGAGAAATGATGACATAAACACTGTTGGATAAGTACCAGTACCAGAAATAGATTTCAGGAGCTTAAAATACAGCAGAGAATGACGGAAACAAATAAACGTGTATATAGTCATTAGTGCCTGTACTAAACAAGCCAACAACCCCATGCACACATGTGCACATTGTATCCACACTCACACTCTTATAAGCCAATAGAGGTAAAACCAAATCCAAAGAACACACATTTGCTGAGCCGTGTTTGTGTGGCTGTCTCAGCCTCTGTGCCCCCTCTTCCCTTTTCGCCTTCGCTTCTCACTTCCTGTCTGCAACAGGAAGCCACGTCCAGCCTTGCATGACCTTGTCCCTGATGATAACACTTGGTGTGTGTGTGTGTGTGTGTGTGTGTGTGTGTGTGTGTGTGTGTGTGTGTGTGTGTGTGTGTGTGTGTGTGTGTGTGTGTGTGTGTGTGTGTGTGTGTGTGTGTGTGTGTGTACACACGCAGAGCAGAGCGAGCACTGTCCCATGAATCCGTCTCCTAGTTTCGCACTCTCACACGCACACTTGCTGGCTGTCTATTTTGGCCCCGGCCTGCCGTGCCAAAATATTAGCTTCACTTGATTTAGTCATTAAAGGCATCGGCTGCTCGCTAAGTGGCAGAGCAAAGCCATCCTGTCACACATCATCACCGTCCGCCATGCCGGCCCCATTGTCGGGGCTCCCGTGGTGTTGCATAAGAGCTGTCCGTGGGTCCTGAGGCTGGGGCCAGGGGGTCAGCCACAAATGAAAATGAAAGGATGCCGTTCGACAACAAGCTTTCGTACTCCACTGTCTGAGCAGTAGAAGCAGGACAGTGTGCATCGTTGCGTCCAAATTTTTGTCTATTCCGTATTTACACGCTTAACTAGAAACTCAAATCTGTGTGTGAAAACAATCCTTTGGTATATGACAAGGCCCTAATGTATTTTATTTTTGTCACCCTATCCCCCATCTCATTCTTACCCCCTTTCCTCGACATCCACCCCTCCATTACTCTGTCTATTTTCATCCCTCTGTTTGCTCCCCTCACGCATCCTGCATGTCATTGCATCTCTGCGCATCTCCCTCCATCTCTCTCTCTTCCCCCGTCTGTTTCTCTCCCTTTGTCTCTGTCTCTCTCCCTCCGTCTCTGTCTCTCTTCCTCTGTCTCTCCGCCTGCAGGTGGCTATAAAGATAGTAGATAAGACTCAGCTGGACGATGAGAACCTCAAGAAGATCTTCAGGGAGGTGCAGATCATGAAGATGTTGAGGCATCCCCATATCATTCGCCTCTACCAGGTGTGTGCCCCCAACGCACGCACGCATGCATGCACGCACGCACGCACGCACACACCACCTTGGCTTCCCCTGCCCCTGAGTGATCCATGAGGGAGTGATGAGGGTACACACGTGTTACCTGCCACAGTTTGTTTTTGTTGTTTGTTTGTTTTTTTTACCACTGGGCTGTTTGGTTTTGTTGTGCCAGTGAGGTAGGTGTGAGTTATAGGCGATATACACAAAATGTTTAATTGAATTACCGGAGCCACTGTGGCTGTTCAGCCCTGTTTGCAGTGTTTACTGTTAAATGAAGCCCTTCACAGCAGGGGATTAGCCGAGCCTAAAATGCACATTACACATAAGTGATCATGTACAATGTTATCACAGCTAAGTCTCAAAGTGAACTGTTCATTTCTAAAAGTTGCAGTTGGCAACTTTTATGCGCTCAATTGATCTGTCAACGGTGCAAATAGCGATCTAGTTTAATACAAATGTAACCACACAGACAGGAACAGTTATGATCGTCTTTGTTATTAGGCTAACCCAATTTAGGGTTTACCACACTAACCCATTAACACATTAAATAAGTTTTGTATGATGCAGTGTTACAACAAATGGGGACATTAGTTCATAAGCTTACCTGTCTTAACAGAAAATAAATGTCAGGTCCACATCTGTTCATAAGCCCTTCGTATTTTCCTCCCAAACTGTTACAGCCTTAGGTGTGATGGCAAGTTTACTCCTTGATAGGTTCACACTCTTTACTGTTCTATAGCTGATTGGTTAGAACCAATATTTTTCATCCCTCTTGTGTGGGATTGGACATGATGGACATAATGGTTTCCTCAGTCAGTGAACATACTCAGGAACACTTTCCTAATAAAACTGAACCACAATAGTTGCAACTAATGTAACCTTTAGTCTTTTAAAATGTGTTTGTATAACTGTAGTGGTTGAATCAATGCACAATGCATGCTCTCACTTTAGAGTTTGCATCTCATTTTAGAGCTGAGGTGACCTGAGGTGAGGTCAAAGACGTTTCAACCACACGTTCAGTGTAACAGGAGCTCTCTGTTTGAAACACAGGGTTTACTGCTGGGCACAGGGCTGCTCGTTCTAAGGCCTCGGGACATGATGGGGACCCCATTGGGACAGGCATGAATATAGCATCTCCAAACTGAAATTGACCGCTCATCCCGGGTCACCCATTTAAATTCATGAATGCATTCTAAACGTCAAGCGGGTTGGCGTTCTCAGTTTATCTCGGTAGTGTTGGTAGTCATTCTGAAAAATGCACCTACAATTTGCTGTTTATTAATATTTTTCTATATAAAGCATTATTTAGTCTTGTTCCCTGCTGACTATACACATTTTCATATTTCATAATTGTTGTTATGTTATGCCTGTGTCAGCCCTGTGATATTTCATGCCCATCCCAACAACAAGCCAGGCCACTTCCATAAGAGTTATAGTCAAATTAAGGACTCATGTTTTTGATTACATTATTGTTACTTCTACTTTACGTTAATAAAAAAAGTTGCCATGATACTGGTGTTTTTGTAGTAATACCGTTAAATAGGCCTAGCTGTTGCATAAGATAATTTCCAGATGGTTTTCATTTAATTTCAAGTTCTGTATCTGTTATATGTTTTGTATATGTAATCCATGAGATTTTCATTGCTTCAGACCACAAAAACATAATAACAGATATTGTAATGGGGATTAACACCTTTATGCCTATAGTTGCTGGGATATCATTATGTATCTTTCAAAAACACAGTCCTCCTGTGCATGCCCTTGTTTTGGCAACATAGGCGGCGCCCGACAGATTCCTGCTTAGCATGCAACAAGTGTCGAGATTCCTTTTGGATCACCAATAGGTGGCGGCAGTTTAGCAAGTCTTACTGATAACTTAGCTTTTCTAGCACC
Organism: Merluccius polli; assembly: GCA_030340625.1. Lineage (NCBI taxonomy): Eukaryota > Metazoa > Chordata > Actinopteri > Gadiformes > Merlucciidae > Merluccius > Merluccius polli. The sequence continues at coordinate 33,896 of JAOPHQ010005481.1, read as the reverse complement.
TTTCTGGACTGTGCCACGGCAATTCTTTTGTTCTCATCGTCTCTCTGGCCGTAGGTGATGGAGACGGAGAGGATGATCTACCTAGTCACAGAATACGCCAGTGGAGGGGAGATCTTTGGTAAGGCAACTTTTTTTGTCATCGGCCCATATTTTTCTGTATCAGGGTTCTCCCCAAAAAATGTAATGGTTGCGCCGCGCCAACATGCCCTCTTCCCAGCCCCACTATTTCAAAACAGGGCTGTCACAACACAGAACATCAACCATTGAGAACCCTGCATATGTACTTTTATGTTTTACCATTTTTCTGTACCATTTGTGATTCTTAAACTGTTAAGTAACACCTTTGTAGAACTGTCTCTGATACTATTAAAACCAAATCCAAAGAACACACATTTGCTACTGTTCTATGGTCCATGTCGCTGACTAAGGCAGAACGATCATAATGTGATTATTTTGACAGATATTGTGATTGCGATATGATTCGCTATTAGGGTGGGAATGATCATTTTTGCATCACAATTTTGATTTTCACTGAAAAAACTATTAAAATCATGATGTGACATTTGTTATGTGGTCTGTAACAAAACAAACAGCAAAATGTTTTCTTACATCTGGAGAAAAAAAATAGTAGACCAGGGCATCTGTGCAGCACTACAATACTTAATTTATAATGGTGTTATACATTTCCATTTACACATTTTGCCCTCTTCACCTGGCCATGTTGTGATTTTGATAATATTTCGATGAATTGTTCAGCCCTATCGCTGACATGTCATTAACATGGCACCAGGGTGGTTTGATTTCTCGTGGTTATTCTGCGAAAAATCTTCTTTTTTTTTTTTAACTACTGCCCTTTGTCCCCCACCTGCTGTAGACCACCTGGTGGCCCATGGACGCATGGCGGAGAAGGATGCCAGGAAGAAGTTCAAGCAGATTGTGGCGGCGGTGCACTTCTGCCACTGCCGCAACATCGTCCACCGAGACCTGAAGGCCGAGAACCTCCTGCTGGACCACAACCTCAACATCAAGATAGCAGGTGGGTGTGTGTCTGTGTGTGTGAATATCACGCATGGATGCTTCTAAAGATGCATACGTAATTAGGGGGCAGGATAGTTTTGTGGTTGCGGTGTTTGACAAGGCCCTAACATATTATTTTCTTCACCCTCTTTCCCCCCTCATCTCATTGAGGGGGGGAAGACTGACTCCCTGCTGAAAGGTTCTGGATTCGAACCCCACTTTCCTCAGTCACCTCCCTGTAGGCCTAATTGAGCAAGATGCCTAACCCCTACCTCATTAATGACATGCATCTTAAAATTTGCTGCAAGTCGCTTGGGGATAAATGCTAAATGACTAAGTGGCAGTAGTAGTAGTAATGGCAGTAATTAGGTGATTACACATGAAGTGTTTTGTTTCTATATATATTTTCTATATATATCTTATTAGGTTGTGCGTATCAGCCTCTGTTTGTGACAATGCATAGATTTAACCTCTATATTTATGACAATGTATAGATGTATGCCTTCAAATTCAAGACATACATCATTATGTGACTTGAAATCAAACACCTTGGCTTAACAAGGAAGTCGCTGCTTCCAAACATTCCAAAAACCCAAATTGATTTAAACGTATGTTGTCCACTATGCCTAATTGATTTGTCTCTGTACACATGACATATATAACTTTTTGTTAACAGGGGAAAGGACTGCAATTTGGGCATCTTGGATGGCAATATGATGTCTGATGTGTCTATTTGCCCAAGTGATTGTATCCCGTGGATGTACAGTATGTGTGTGTTGCCCGTTTGTCTGCTTGTGTGTTGGCAGCCCTCTGTGTTTCTAGGGCTCTTAAATGAGAAGGCTGAATTTATTAGGAAGCGGCACTTCCTTCTTCTCTCTCTTTCTCACCCTCTCACTCTCAGATTTTGGCTTCAGTAACCTGTTTTCCCGTGGCCAGTTGTTGAAAACGTGGTGCGGCAGCCCCCCCTACGCAGCCCCTGAGCTCTTCGAGGGCAAGGAGTACGACGGACCCAAAGTAGACATCTGGGTGTGTAGACTTTTTTGCAGATAAACGCAACTTGCTGATTATGCATTCAGCAAGTGGCTATACTATAGCGACCTGCTACCGCCTAGTCGTACAGGTGTACTGTTTTACAACAGCCAAATTTGGTTAGTTCAAATGTATGCTAAGCCTTTGTTTAACAATGGACTAACAATGGATGGTATCTATCATTACCTAGGGTTATCTTTTGGATGCTAGTCTTGACAGTTCATTGTGTGTGTGTGTGTGTGTGTGTGTGTGTCCCAGAGCCTTGGAGTGGTGCTGTATGTGTTGGTCTGTGGCGCCCTGCCCTTTGACGGCAGCACCCTGCAGAACCTGCGGGCCCGTGTGCTCAGCGGAAAGTTCCGCATCCCTTTCTTCATGTCCACAGGTGCGTCTCTTCTTCTTGACAAGTCACAGTTCATGTTTAGTACCAAAATATTACAATGGGGGTTCATACAATTCAAATTAAAAAATGAAGAAATGTAAAACAAATGTTTAGTCACCAATTCAATTTAAATTGCTGAATAGAAAGGTTTGTTTGTAGTTGCTTCATCTAATATGAAGTCACCTCTGGTTCCATAGCAATGTCCTCTATGGTTTTCACAGTCTTAACGTGCTTGCACACGGCCCCGACGAACGCGGCGTCGGGCCAGTGTGCCGTACTCATGGTGGTTGTTGGTGTCGGGTGAATGTTCTGAAGGCATGTCTAGTCGGTGTTGGCATAGGCCAACATTGTAATGTTGGGTGCTGGTGTTTGTTGGGGCAGTGTGCAAACACCTTTAGTCACAGATTATTGCAGGTACATTGTGTTTACCTATTGGTGTTCAGCCCAAAATGCATCACGGCACAGCTTTTATTAGATGCAAGCACAATGCTAAAAATGTGCAAAAATGTGTTTTAGCTGTTACAAAGTACCGGATACCAACTCTTACATAACGATATACATTAGTATAGTAGTATTATTGGAATATAAATCTTGACAATGACATGCAAATTGTTTTTCTCCTTTAGAGATGTCTAAATTGTCTCTATGTAGCAGAACATCAGCAAACTCTAATTTGAAACTAATATTGTGGCACTCTCAAATCTCCAACGTGCTTGTGTGTTTTGTTTTTTTTAGACTGTGAGTACCTTATCAGACACATGTTGGTGCTGGATCCGAGCCGGCGCCTGTCCATGGAGCAGATCTGTAAGAACAAGTGGATGAGGCAGGGAGACCCGGACCCCGACTTTGACAGGGTGGGTCCCCACTAGGGGTGCGACCGTGTAATCGAGTACTCGCTGGCAGTGTCAAAATTGATTGGAAAAAAATTCTAATCGACATTGTTTTTAAATCTCTATGGAGGGATGCTAATTCTGACTTTTTCTGACCGATAACCGACACTCATTAACCGGTCATTAACCGTTCATGATAAGAATAATTGTGCTATAAAAAAAATGGACGAATGCCTGTGACCCATAAAAGTTGTTTTATTACTGGAAAGGAGGGCTGCCCAAATTCATACTTTCAAACTTCAAGCTTCCGATAGTCATTATGTTTCCGAAGGTATATTGGAATAAACCTAAACCTGTTCAAATAAGGCTTTTATGGGGATTACCGCTCAAGAAACATAATTTTAGTTGAGAGGAAACAAGCCAAAGCTGGATTAAAGACATAATGGGCCCTATTTTGCCGGTCTGAAACGCAAGTATGAACCGCAAAGCGCAAGTGGCTTTGTGGGCGGATCTTGGGCGCTGTTGCTATTATGCCGGCGGGATAAATGACGCTCGCGCCCAGCGCAAATCTAAAATGGGTTGGTCTGAAGTAGCGACATTAGTCATAGGTGTGGTTTGGGCGCAACGTGCAATAAACCAATCAGAGCGTCGGCTCACATTCCCTTTAAATGCAGGCGCGCTTGTTCCATGGCGAGCACATCGCGCATCGCCACTACTGGACCCAGACGTGTCCAATCCCGCCGTAGCGCGCGCATGCCCATCAGAGGGAAAAATAATTAGTTATTCTGTTTAAATCTTTTCAGCTTTTCATTTTCCGTTGACAAAATGTAAATAAAGAAATGTCACAAAGACATACTTTCCGATGTTTTGGCCTCACTCTCACTGAATCACGAGGTTATGAATGCATGGTGATTTAGTTGCAATGTAGTCTAACATTAGACCGAGATTACTTTGCTTATAGACAGCGCTTGAAGTGGAAAAATATAAGTGCCGGTACTGCGTACGACGGGGGGGGGGGGGGGGGGGGGGGGGGGGGCGCGATCATAACCCACCCCGGACCTGACCGACGAGGGGGGGGGGGGGGGGGGTGCAGCTGTGACAAGTGCCGGTACTGTGTGCCGGTGCGTACCGGCCCACTTCAAGCACTGCTTACAGATGATGCAGCTCTTCTGTCAAATAAGCTGAAGCGCATTTTCAGTCTGCCGAATATTCTTTCAGTTACACCGCGTCGTGTTTCTGTGTTTCCGATTATAAAACATTTCAAGCGCTGTTGCTGGCATAATAAAAGGTGTCATCCTGGTGTCCTTATATATGTGTCTTGCGACTATTGGTCAAACAGGTTAATTTGATCCGTCATTACTAGAATTATTTTTTTTATTTTATTTTGTATTTTTTTATTTGGTGTACTATTATTTTTGAGCCGGTCCCCCCCCCCCCCCCCCCCCCCCCCCCCCCGTCAAAAATCACAATCACGCATCCCCCCCCCCCCCCCCCCCCCCCCGTCAACAATCGCGCACCCCCCCCCCGTCAACAATCGCGCACCCCCCCCCCCCCCCCCCCCCCCCCCCCCCCGTCAACAATCGCGCATCCCCCCCCCTGATTATGGCCAAGCGCCCTTAAAATAGCGTCTGAATAAGCGCCACTGACTTTAAACTAGGTTTTTTCTGGTCTGTGGCGCAATTGTTTTGTGAAAGTGCAGAATAGCACCAGGGAACGTTAGCGCCGGGACACGCCTCCTGTTTTCGCTGAACCGCCCCCGCAGCGCAACTTCATTCCCCAAGTGAAGGACTTGCGCCTTGCGAGGGAAAATTCCAATGTGCGTCGGGTGCACAATAGGAATTGCGCAAGCGCCAGTGAACAAAGTCAATTGCGCTGAGTGCAAGATAGGGCCCAATAGATGTATATGGATAAAAAACATAATGGATGTATATGGATACATGACATAATAGATGTATATGGATAAAATACATAATAGATGTATATGGATAAAATACATAAAAGATGTATATGGATAAAAGATAAACAAACAAAAAAACAAAAAGAGCGCCTTAAGAGTACGTCATCACTGACAACCTTACGGATTAAAGGTAACCGCACTCTTAAAGGCAAAGTAAAGTCAGCAAATTATGATGGTGTACTAAACTACAACCGAAAGATTAACTAATGAAGGATACTATGATTATTTCAAATATTTGGGGGCATCCCTTTATTTTTACATGTGCACCTTCAGCAAAAACGAAAACAGAACATGAGGATTTATTTTATTATTAGTTTGTTTTTGTTTTTTTACCATTTAACTGATAGTTAATCGGTTAATGGGTCAAAAATTATATTGTCGGTTAACAGTTAAGCGGTTAATTGTTAACATCCCTATTTGCTAAAATTAAATATTAAATAAAGTAGGCCTAATATACTGTAACTAAATCATTGTTGCATTAATCACCATGGTAACATTCAAAATACTCGCGCGCAAAAAAGCTTTTGACACTCAAATGAAGACAATGGCAGAACCGAGCCAAAAGAAAAAGCCTTGAATGGTTACGACATTTAGACATTTTGGACAGAAACAAACCATGAGGAGAGTCAACAGTAGTGAAACGCATTTGGAATTTAGAAATGAAATCATTCCCCACTAGATTTATTAAGTAAGGAATAATCCACTCCGAGGTGTGGATTATTCCGAAGTATCGCAAAGTGCATTATTTTTCGATACATGCACACCATGGCTTATACCATGGCCACTTATGAATCAATAACAATATAAGGGTGTTGATTTATATTTTGGGGTAATTCTGTCTCAAAAGTACAACTTTTAGCTCGCACTACTTTGTGTGTGCCTGTAAACAAATGGCAAATGACCGGAGAAATATATGGGTCTGACTAATGCCTGGGTCTGACTCATGCCTAGTGTCAGTTAACATGAGATTCATATGGAATGCGGACGTTAACTTATTACTCCAGTAAATAGAGACAATCTTAGTAACGTCATGACAACGGGGAAGCTTTCTAAACGTAGTCCCCCCCGTCTGGTCCAAGTTGATAGTTGTTAATATTTTGCTTAGTGCATTTAATTGTACTCGTGGGAACAAACTAACTGGTAATCGTTTAGATGAAAATCATACATTTTCCCACCCCAAAAGTCACCAGCCAGAAATGGTCACGATACTTCCAACCTTGCCCGGTCTAAATGCACTCCCTGTCCCCCCCCCCCCCCCCCCCCCCCACACCACCCTCCCTCAAATAGCTAATAGCGGAGTGCGAGCAGGTGAAGACGGAGCGGGAGACGGAGCTAATCAACGAGCAGGTGCTGATGGAGATGTCTGAGATGGGTCTGGACAGAGAGCGCACCCTACAGGTAGGTGGGGAAAACACGTGGGCCGTACGACCATTACAAAGAAAGATGGAAAATTATTCCTTATCATGACTTCCTTTCACTGTTGCAAGGCGTGTCCTAAATACCATTACTTGGGTATTGAAATAAGGTCATGTCAGTGAGTGATGCTATGAAGTGGTATATACTAGGGATGCCACGGTTCTCAATATAATATTGTATATAATATTACACCATCCACGGTTCAATACGCACTTGCGAATTGTGGCATTTTCAGTTTGTCAATACCGCGTTACTACTTTACTTGCATTCCTCTCTGAATTTGCTGTGTGTGTGTGTGTGTGTGTGTGTGTGTGTGTGTGTGTGTGTGTGTGTGTGTGTGTGTGTGTGTGTGTGTGTGTGTGTGTGTGTGTGTGTGTGTGTGTGTGTGTGTGTGTGTGTGTGTGTGTGTGTGTCAAGAGAAACCCCCTCCCAACGCGAATAATATCCGATTACTGTTAGTAATCTGTTAGTGACGTTGTGGGTAACACTGGAGTAAAACTTCACAGAAATCAGAACACAGCAAGGTAGCGAAGAAAGCCAAACCAAATTGAACATGGCGAGCGGAGTGGAGAGGCAAAAGTTTGAGGAAGCACCTCAAACTGACTTCTTCTTACAAATCAGTGGTGTGGGGACATTTTGATTTTGGCATTTAATACAATGATGAGGGAATGAAAACAGTGGGAATGTGACTGACAGTCACAGAAAAATGACTGTCAGCAAGCATTGCCTGACTCTATCGCCTACGCTAATGGAAACACTTCCAATATGAGCATGCATCTTCCCGGCCACTACCCAACAGGCGAGCAGGTAACACAGTCCAACAAGCCTATCCTATCTGTTCAGAAAAACACAAAAAAATAACCAATGCACTGGGGACGTTCATGGCGAACGATTTGCAGCCCTTTCCGTTGGTTAGAGATGTGTTTTAGTCATCCGTGTTACACTGCCCTCTCGTACATTTTTCAGTAGCCAAGTAATTCCAGACCTCTATGAAACCATGTGCAAAGGCACTGAAGACGAACAGGCAAAAACATAGAGCCTTGCGCTCCCCACGGATAGTTGGACCTCCGGGGCAACAGAGAGTTACCTCACTGTGACGGTCCACTATTTGTCAGATTGGGAGATGAAGAGAGCAGTGCTGCAAACCTGTATGTTATATGAAAGTCATACAAGCGCGCACTTGGCAGAGGAATTGGCAAATGCAGTGACTGAGTGGAAGTTGGAGAGGCCAAACCGAAATAAAGAAATCACTTTGGAAATAGTAGCTTTTCTTTCTCCTTATGTACAAAACATACCGAAACCGAGGTACGTATTGAACCGTGGGCTAACCGTATTGTTGCATCCCTAGTATATACAGAGGACAGTCACTGTCCCCTCTGTCCTTTTGAGACACTCAAGTCTCTTTTTTTTTTCAATCGATCTTAGGGCAGAATTGTGTGTGTGTGTGTATATGTATATGTGTATATATATATATATAAGTGGTGGGCCGTTATCGGCGTTAACGTGCTGCATTAACGCGAGAATCTTATCAGGCGATAATAAAAATATCGCCGTTAATCTATTCTCAAAGTTGGGTTGGGAGCTGGGTCTATACCGGATTTCCACCGGGGACGTAAGCGCCGCGGAAAGGCTGCGTCCTCTGCCCGGCGTCAATCCCCACCGGGCGCGTAGCGCTGCGAGGCAGCTGGATTTGCGGGATCACGCGAGAACTACAAGACCACGCGAGAATCAGGAGACCACGTGATAATTTGTGGATGTCAAAATAGAACAAACAAATAAAAGGTGCCTTTCCGAAGTTGACTTGCAGTTGCTTTGTCTGTCAAAAGTTGATTTGCTGTTGATTTTTTCCCTCGATGTTTGTGCTTCTACCATGAGTTGGTAGGCTATATAGTAAATGTTTACTTTTTTGTCTAGTTTAATTGTGTTTAGTGTTGTTTATTGTTGTTATGTCCTAATGTGTTGTGCTGTAGCCTATAGACGATAGCCTATAAAGTCAGTTATAAACGACAACGATTTGTGGCCGTGTTCGATCGGGAGGGTGTTTTTATTTTGAAAATTGACCGGATGCTCTATGGCTTTTACTATTTAACTTCCTGCCCGGTCGATTTGCTCTGTTGAAATTGACGTGGTTCAGCAACGGCTAAATAGAAGTGCTACGGAATGATGGCACTGCGGCAATTCGCGTATAGTGGATATTCAGCGTTAGAGTGGCAGCGATCAGCAGCGGTGACTGCGGCGCAGCCGTTCCGCGGCGCTACGTCCCCGGTGGACTTTCACCATGGCCCACATTGCCCTGTAAATACTTGGGGACTCCTGCCACAACTGTCCCATGCGAGAGACTTTTTTCTTTAGCAGGCCATATTGTGCAGAAGAGGAGATCTAGTTTGTCACCAGAAAATGTGAACAAGCTGGTCTGCCTGAGTGACTGGTGGAAGAAGGAGAAATAGAGCTTGGACTGATTGACACAAAGCTACTGACTGTAAACAGTTCATCATGACCTCTTATGTAGGCCTACAGTTCAAAATTCTTGTACATCTTATTGAACATTATTTATTTTCATCACCAATTATCATAGTAGAACAGCTTTCTCAAGCAGTTTGTGATGCATTTTGGAAACAGGAGATGAGCCCCTGATCTAATGTGCCACCTGGCTTAAGAAACCCGTCCTCAAAGACTTACTTTTAGTCATTATTTAGGTAGCACACACATATTATGAATGCCATCGGCAGAATTCAAATGAGCCATTTTAATCTAGATTAATCTAGATTAATTCCAAGATTACAGTGAGATTAATCTAGATTAAAGAAATTAATCTATGCTCACCACTAATATATATATATATATATATATATATGTGTGTGTGTGTGTGTGTGTATGTGTATGATAATGTGTGTCCTATCCCTTTCTCTAGTCCCTACACACGGATGCGTATGATCACTACAGTGCAATCTACAGCCTGTTGGCCGACCGCCTCAAGAAAAACAAGACACTGCGCGTTGCTCCGACCACCCCCCGCCCCATCGGCTATCCCCTCAACGCTGTACAGGTACCCGCCTGGCTACTGTGAAGATTTTATGGAGCCATTGTGTCACTTTGCCAAAGGAAAGTTGGCTTGCATATGTTTACAATTCATCTTAAAAGATGCCTGGGAAACTTGGGTTTGGTTCACCGCTACCATAACGACACTGGAATGACATTAGAATGGCACTGGATAAACATTGTGATGAGCAATAACGGCCTAATAATGGATTCCGGTTGGGACTTCCTATGTGGGGATGTGCGTTGGTAAACCTACAGTATAAATGACCGTGGAGGGGGATTATTTGGGTTGAAGAAAGTCTTGCTTTCTTCTGCTCTTTTGTAATCTTTTTGCAACTCTTAAATCTTACCTACAGCAGCTTTATTGGGTGACTGAACTTTCCAGTCATTGCTATTGTGCAAAGTTATTGGGAGGCTGTCCATGAACCACTTATGGATAGTTGGTGTAAACCAATTTTGTGCATTCATTATTTTTGGCTGAATTAATTTAACATTTTTGCATAACAATTGCCATTTTAGCTGCACATGAAAAAAATCTGCAACATATTTTTTTTATGTTATCCTGTTGTAGACATTTTAAATAATATTAATATTGGTATGTATTCGGATTGATCAGGTGAAGCCGAATGACCTGGCCTAAATGTCAAGTACTTCCACCTTGCAATGAGATACCAGCTAGTCATTGCTTTAAGAAGATTGTTTGCCACTTAATTGGTGCAATCCCCACTAAGTGTGTGTGTGTGTGTGTGTCGTGCTCACCCTGCAGACGGATCAGCAGGGTAATCCAGTCAGCATGACCGTGCCCCATGTGCAGCTCATCAACCCAGAGAACCAGATCGTGGAGGTGAGTCTGCCTCCATGGCTGCAGGGGACACCACGGAAGCAGGTTACCATTTTACAGCCAGCTAGCAGGCAAACCCTCGCTCCTGTTGCCGTCAAGTCAGTTGCCATGGCGACTGCGATCGCGGAGACCATATTGTACAGGGTTTTTCCTGGCTCAAAATAAGGCGGAGGTGGTACCATTGCAGAAAAAAAAGTTCATACTGAACGATTGAAGAAAATGACAATTATCACGTTAAAAGCATATTTTATATAAAAAAGGTGCCCTGTTAAACATTATATTAAATGCAACATAAAAGCTAATGTGTTAAATTACACAGTTAACAAACAGTAAAGTTGTTTAAAAAAAGTTGTTGTTTTACAGTTCACAGGGGCCCTCTTGCAGTGTAGTTGAACATAAATATAACATAAAAGTCTTTTATTTTCATTTACACATTTCACAACCAGAGGCAGAACATTTCAGCCTCCCATTTTATGGTCTCTCTCTCTCTCTCTGTGCCTCTCTGTGTCGGGGTTTTGCCTCCGCGAAGTGCATTATTTTTAGGTAACCGCACACCTTGGAGTGGATTATCCCGCTTATACCATGGCAACTTGCGAATCATTAAAAATATAAGGGTGTTGATTCATATTCTGTCTCAAATTTCCAACTTTTTGTTTGCACTGCTTTTTATGTTCCTGAAAACAAATGGCAAATGACCAGAGAAATATATGGGTCTGACTAATGCCTGGAATGCAATCAGTGAAATTCATATGGAATGCAGACGTTACCTTATTACTCCAGTAAATAGAGACGATCTTAGAAAAAACCTGGCAACGGAAACGTAGTCCCATCAGAGTCCGGTCAGCGATACTACTTTATAGAGATATATACGTGATATTTCCCAAACTGAATAAATACGGCACATATCTATCTATATATTTGACCATATGTTATGACTTATGAGTTAACGGTTAATTTAGCTCAAGGAATGCTGGTCAGCTGATGTTGAGGTTGAGGAAATGATGTACATTAGTCTAAAGAGCGGTGATTATACTGATTACGATACAGCGCCACCACATCGACGTAATGCCGCAATTGCAGTTACAAATGACAGAAATCAACCGCGAGTGCAACACTTGTTAGAGTTAGAATAGTGAGTGATAGTGAGTGAATAGTGAGTGAATTATGAGGCGCCCGCCTCATAATTCTCTATGCAGGAAAACCCTGTTGTAGATGAGCGCGCTACGCACAAGCGCCCAGTATTGGGACCATCTGGTCCGGCAGTGTTTAGTTTACTACTATTGTATGTCATGTGTCAGAGCTGACTCACAAATGTTATGAAGTAAATCTGTGCGTCAGATCTCTCTGCATTGCAGGCGGAGTTGTACTAGCACACCGGGACATTGACTCAACGTGGTACACCCGCATCAGCATTAAATGACATTTCAGATACAACCGGATTCCTACTTTGATGCACACTCGTGTCTGTATTGACCCACGGCCATTAGAGACTCCAGTGTTTTTAAGTGTGTGTGTGTGTGTGTGTGTGTGTTTCAGCCCGATGGCAGCATGGCGCTGGACAGCGACGAAGGAGAGGAGCCATCTCCTGAGGCGATGGCTCGCTATCTGTCTATGAGACGGCACACAGTGGGCGTGCCAGACCCCAGGTAACACACACATAAACACGCAAGTACACACAGGGCGGGTCGATGGAACAATCCTTCTTCAGCATCTTTCTTTGGAGTGGTTTTGGCACAAAATAAATCTAGATTGCAATATAGCGAAAAATAATTGGGCTATGCTCCTATTACAATTTGAGGTTTTCAAATATTTATAGTTGGAAAAAAAGTTAAGTGTATCACTCACTGAGTACTTATTGTGAACCAAATACAGGACCCCCACACACATGCGCAAAGAACCGAACCATTTATGTTCCTGTAGAGCAGTGTTTCTCAAATGGGGGTACGTGTACCCCTAGGGGTACTTTGAAGGATTGCAGGGGGTACTAGGAAAATGTAAAAAAATCTGAATCTGAAGACCACTTTAATAGAATAATGTAAATCTGAATACTTGCATACAAGTACGGTAAATCTTTCTAATGCATGACAACAATCAAAAGTGAAGCACCACTCAAACTGTAATTATTGACACCAACAACAAGGGGTACTTGGTAGTAAAAATAGTTTGAGAACCACTGTTGTAGGGGAACATGGATTCAATAGCTAAACCTTACAGATTCTATAGGGTTCTATGGATGTTGCTGCTGCCTCCTCATCTCCAGCTGTCACCTCCTCCTCTCCGTCTGTCTGTTTCAGGGCGGACATGCAGGAGGAGCTCCAGAAGCTGCCGCCAGGCTTCCCCCGAGGGGTGGTTCCCCAGCCGCCCTTCCCTTCCCTGACCCCCAATACGAGCCACATGCACGCCCTCATGCCCACACAGAGCCTGCAGCCCACACAGCAGCTGGAGTACAAGGTACCCTGTGTGTGTGTGCGTGTGTGTGAGTGTGAGAAGGATCCTGAGAGAGATTAAATGTTTTGTACTTAAAAGTTTGAATCTTGCTCGCTGAGACCCCTGGTCATGTGGATGTATTTCGACCCAACATCTCAACTCATTATGTTCTTGAATGTGATCAAGTTGAATGTGGATCTTTCCTCACATCTGCTCCTACCACCACCACCCCCCCCCCCCCCCCCCCCCCCCTCCAGGAGCAATCACTCCTGCAGCCCCCAACTCTGCAGCTGCTCAACGGCATGGGGCCGCTGGGCCGGAGGGCCTCAGATGGAGGTGCCAACATCCAGCTCCCCGCCCAGCTCCTCAAGAGGCCCCGGGGCCCCTCGCCGCTAGTCACCAGCCCGGTGAGTGCAGCCCGGTCTCTGCTGATCTTCACACATGTACTACACTACATTCTTAGTTCACCCTCATCCTGGTGGTTCCCCTACAGTGAAATTAAGGCTGGGCGATACGGCCAAAATCTTCTATCCCAATATAGGTCATTTAATATCTCAATACTGATCACGATATAGCATGTTTTCTGGTAATTCAATTCACACTAGTCTCATATCACGATATCAATATAATATCGATATATTGCCCAGCCCTAAGTGACATTCTATTTGTACACTAATTTGACTAAACTTGAACACATGATCATTACATGCATACACACAGGAATACAAACATGCATAGTAACTGAATTTCAAATGTTATCATTGAGGACAATTTGATGTCTCATCAGGGCCGTACACAGACATTTTGGGGGGCAGGGGCTCAAGCAAAAAAAAAAAGGGCACTCACTCCACCGACACGCACTATTCCTACCCCGATGTTGCCACACCTCCATGGCTGCATCATCCATAACCACACACTATGTTCATAACATGGGACCTGTTGAAATTCTACTGAAACACATTATTCCATGAAGAAACCACAGATTTGATGTAGTAATGCAAGTCAGTCAGTGCAAGTAATGCAGTCAGTCATTTACCTTTCATTATAAGTAATGATCAGATTCTAGATCAGCTGACATGCTTGATGGATAAGCCCCTTGAATTTGGGGTTTCAAAGCTTCCTTCTCTTTTCATGTTTGGTATCATTTTGTTACACTGCATATATTTTAGAAATAACACATGGGTACAACTACTGAACTACAGTTTGATTTAGTAACATGTTCTTGAGCGTCACACGGAGGGGAAAAGAAACCACAGTATTACATTATATTTAAAACACGCGCACGCATGCACAGCGACATGCCCTAACAATAATATACTTTTAAACATCACGTTTTTAGAAAACAGGCTATAAAGAAAAGGGGGTCACTAGTCACTAAATTACCAAAACAAAACGTTACTACCTGCTTCAGAAAATAATTGCATATTTGTAAGTTAGTAACGACACAATTACAACGTGGAGGTGGCAAGTCCTACTGACCTACTTTATAGTTTTTTCAACAGATGTATAACAAAAAGTAAGTAAATGTTGTCTAATCGTGGTTTCATAATTAAAACAGTGCCTACCTGAGTGATATCATTCACTGAAACCAGGCTGGTGATGCGGTGCATTCACGACAAGTTCGGAATGTCAGAATATGCGACAAAATCATTTGGGGGGGGGGGGGGGGGGGGATACTACTATACATTTCCCTCTTTATATTCGATAGAATTTCAATAACAAATAAAGAAAAATTAAATACAATTAACACCAGCCAAAAAAAAGGCACTTTTGACTCTGAGGGCAAAAGGGCAGGGGCTCAAGCCCCCCTTGGCCCTATCTGTGCATGTGCCTGTGTCTCGTTAACTGGGGTTCTCTCAAGCAGCTAAACCAGTCACATTTAATCTAAATCTCCCCCTCTCTCCATTTCCTGCCCTTTGCTTATGGACCCAGCACCCCATCCCTGCGGTCGCTCCAGTGGATGAGGAGGGTTCGGATGGAGAGCCAGACCAAGAGGCGGTCCAAAGGTAACCGGTGGCAACCAGGCAGTGGGGGCGTGGCTTCTGTGTTTTGGTGACTGGGCATTCTCTTGAGCTGCATGTTGTCAAAACTGGACACTTAGGAACGCCCAGAACTTCCGATAACACAAGTTTATGAAGAAGTTGAGGTTGAGAATGAGTTGGTTTGGTTTGGTCTAAAAATGGAAACAGGCACATTTAATATTTTATTTGTATTGTTTTTACAGTGTACCAATTATTTAAACTTGTATATGGCAGCAAATCAGAAGAGCAGTCTAGTCTGTAGTTAAAACCTGCCTGTAAAACCGTGAACACGATTCATCTGAAGTTTGGAGACATGGAAATCAACCTACTCAGGCACATGCTATTAAACAACACATAGGTGAACGACGTGACTCCAATGACGAGGCGAAAAGTTCTCCATTTTAATTTAATAGCCAAGCAGAGGCTCAGGGCGCAAGATGAGCAAAAAGGTTGGAACGGCAGGTAGAGGTTAGGGCATTCCCAGGTAGTCCTCTTAAGACAGCACCTCACTCGAGCTCGCCGGTGTCCTGGGTTGCTGGGAGTAGGTGGCTCTAAGCTGCAGCTCTGCTTTTTTTAAATATTTTTTTTGCTGTGGGAGGCAGCCATTTTTTTCTTGGGCGCTCACTTCCCCCTCTCTCCTTCGCCTCCTCTACTGGCTTTTTTTTCTTCTTATTTTTTAAACACAGTCCCAATCTGAACCTGCCAACAAATCTAGTCCTCCTTTCTCTCAAACACTGGCTGAAGAACCTTTTTGTTCTTTATTAAGTTAAATTGTGCCGAATTATGCTCTGCACTTTCTGCACTTTCTTTTCCTTTCTCACGCGGCTTTGCTAACCCTTAAGCTTGCAAAAACAAATCATTCAACAACAAAATGGTTTAAATACTCATACCTACTACATTTGGATTCTTGGGGGGCATTGTGGGGGGGGGGACCCATTACCTATTACAGACCTCGCCATTTGTGTGATTCAGATTTTTCTGATTGGCTAAAAATGGTATGAATTATGACACCCATTGGCAGAAAAGTGGGAAAAGGGGGCGGGCATTTCCTGTTTTCCCCGACTCTTGTCAGCCAATGAGGACAGAGCTGACCAGCGCTGCTTCCTGTCTCCAAACCCTGCCCTCCTCCCTCCCTGCGGCCCAGGTACCTGGCGAACCGCTCCAAGCGGCACACGACGCACGCGCTCATGAGCACACCGCACGGCGAGCCCTCGGCAGAGCCACAGCGGCCCCAGGGCCCCCGCCAGAGGGTGGCCTGGGCCCCCGACATACACACCCGGTGAGGGGACCATGGCTGTTCTGAGCTGTACTCACACATGGGGAAAAGGGACATGCAACCAATAGACACTCTTAGTTTAGGAGTAGCAGAGTCTATGATATTTGACAATCCACTGAGTGTATGCACACACATACACATACACACAAAACACTCACCAACGGACACAACTATATACAACATACAGCTGACATCTGACCTTGTGGTCACCTTCCGGGGCCTGCACACATAAGCAACAGTGGATTGTATTGGAGTATGTGTAAACATTTTTAAAAAAAGGAGGTGACATCCCTACCTTCAATCATCAGGCTTTAGCTTCATGGACACGCCTTTTTTTGATTTGTTAGTGACCGCTGCCCCTACACATCAGATCACCTCCCTTTTTGAAGCCCAATGCTAGCACTAGGCTATTCCCAAAGCCCCCTTTATAACTCCATCCCTGCAACCGTAGCCCCCTGAGCTCTGCCCTGACCGGTTTCGTTGTTCTGTGTCTGAGCTGTGTCAACAACACATTTAAAATGTATTGTTGTGTTCGACAATGCTAGGCAGTAGATACTCTTTACCCTCTTGTTATGGTAAGTATGTGTTTCACACAGGTCTTTGCCAGCACAAACAGTAGGTGTGTTCGTTGGTTATAATGAAAAGTGTTTAAAGACAGGAATGTTTGGTAGGGGCGTGGTTGAGTTTTGACGACATATGGTTCCATTACAGTGTTTCAGGTTCCTGCGATACATCACCAATTTGTCTGGTAGATATCCATTGGCATTTGTAGATACTCGACTGCTACCAATGCTGTAGTTTAGTTCAGCAAGATCCCACATGAATCTGTCAATATTGTGGGTATGCATATTAGTGATATTTAGAGCATTGTGTGTCATTGCTATAATCCAAAAGCTTAATTTGCTTTGTTGACATAATGCACGCCGCCCCCTTACAAAGTCGACGGTGGTAAAAAGCGAAAGCAAGGGAATTGAGTCTCTTGGCTACAATATCTCACAAATGAACAATGTGTTGATTGGCAAGTTTTTAATTCCAACAGGGATTAATTAATAGTTAACTTGATTTATGGACCAGATTGCTCACTGCACTCAAAAGTACATTGATGTTGTTTCTCTGTGGTATGACATTTGAAAGGGGAGGCAGTAATGATCTGTAATGTGGTCACCACCTGTCCTGAGATAGGAAATGCATCAAGAGTAAAGAGATGGAACAATATTCTTCTTTTATGGATGATCCTTTTTACTTCACGTTAACAATTTTTTATTAAAAATCCTAAACCTCTTTTTTAAAATTTGTATGACGACTTAAATACTCTCGCCTTTTTGTTTCTTTGGTGAGTGTGAAACATATGGCTCAGAATTTTTTGCTGTCTCTGGTCTCTCCTGATCTCATGACCTTCAATGGGAAATGGATGAGAAAGGCCTTGCTTGTTTAAGTCTGGGATACTGATTTATTGATACTCAACTGGTGGACTGGTTGAGTAGGGCTGCTTTAAAAATTGTTTTTGTTTTTTCTGTATCTTGTCTGTCATCTTTGTTCTTGTATGATTGAATACATCTGTCAATGTGGACATCTTCCACTTTGTGTGTCGTGTGTGTGTGTACGTTTGCATGGTATACCTGTGTGTGTGTGTGTGTGTGTGTGTGTGTGTGTGTGTGTGTGTGTGTGTGTGTGTGTGTGTGTGTGTGTGTGTGTGTGTGTGTGTGTGTGTGTGTGTGTGTGTGTGCGCATGCATATGTTTGTATCCCCCCCCTCCTCCATCAGGTCCAGCTACAAGGACTGCAACACGCTCCATCTCCCCATGGAGCGGTTCTCCCCCGTCAGGCGCTTCTCGGACGGCGCAGCCACCATCCAGGCCTTCAAAGCCCACCTGGAGAATAGCAGCCTCATCCGGCAACTCAAGCAGGTCGGTCCTGAAATTAGACCCATTCCAGAGAATTAGCCTCTGAGTCACTGGAGACATCCAGTACTGGAGGTGGCGGATGCATCAATGTCCACGATCGCCCAGTACCTTGTAAAGAAGGACGCCAAATGACATCAAGACAGCCATGTCAAACGGCTGGATATGAAATAAATGTGACTTGTGTTTTTTAGCACAAAGTGTAGAGGCATGTAATAGTGAGAACAATGTCAATGCTTTGGTTTGACATTCAGGACCCTTACTGATTACTTATTTACCTCTCTGAACTGTTCATTAACATTAATATGGGCTGCTTGGCTTGCACGAAGGGGCTCAGAAACCATGTAGGTCATGAAATATTTGTGCATTCATAATCAGACAGGTAATAGATGGTTTGAAAAGAACTTAAAAGTGAAGCCCAAAGTTGCCATACTACTAAATAGGAGTCTGTGGCCTAGGCTATAACACATTTAGTCTGAAAATATATACCCTTCAACAACTGGATTATCTGGTGGTAAAACAAGTTGACAGTTTGTTTTGATGATGAGATAAACATGGGTCCATGTCTTCAGATTTCAGTTTCAGAGTGAACAACAAAAGATCAGCAATATCTCTTGTATGTGCACACACAGAATGATTAACCAAGACTAGACTTGATTGAGTGTTATAATGAGGTTGTTGGCATTGGCTCTGATCCAAGCACTTGGCATTGCTGCGCTGTCCGTGTTTGTTCAGACACCGATGAGTCTAGTCGGGAGAGGCCACATCTAAGCTCCTGTCTCAACATCCAATCAGTCAATTTGATGTCTTATTTGGTTTGGGTTTTCTTAGACAGCCTACGATCATGATCTCAATTTTCAGAGAACGTTTTAGTGACTGTCAACCAACCAACTGTGTTGGATAAAGCAAAAAATGTCAGCAAAATGCTGTCATTTTTGCCAGTAACCATCTCTATATGTGGTCACATCACTGCACTGTGGTCACCTACATTTTAAAATGGATCGTGACTTCATCTTTGCCAGGCCTGTAGACTCCCTGTAAACGAAGCATAGATGTTAAAGAGTAAGCAATTGCTACCACTGACCAGAATATATTTTAAGCCATAGTATCATGACGCCGTACACAGTACTATATAATGGCACTTTTCCACTGCTGGGCCGTACCATTCTGGAAGCGGTGTTCACACTTCACACTGTTCAGATTTTTCAAATGTCGACTAAACCGTATACTGCCGACGTGCCAGTTTAGCGTCTGGTCTGTCCTGGGTACAAAGGGAACCAACCTTGCCACATGGGTAGAGCTATGTGATATATATCGCAGAACATTGATTGGTCAGTCGCAGTTGTCAAGTGCCCCAAACATGACAAAACAAAAAAGCACAGCTGTAAAGTGTACATAATGGGATATATTGCTCCTTTTCCCCATCAGAAATTAATAAAGTACAGATCTTCTGTATTTATGCTGAAAAACAGTGTTTTTTGTCTTACAATCGGCGAATAGGATTTTACCTAGACTTCTATTGTTAAATACATTGAACTAGTCATATAAATATCTTGTTGGTTTGATCAGCTGAAGCCATCCAATCTGTACTTTTCCCCCATACATTCATGTTAAGCAGTCATGATACATTTTGTAGACACGGTAGCGCTGTAACTGGTTTCAATTGGACAATAATTGTATTTGGACATTGACGAAACTGGACGGCACCAAAGCTAGTGGTTAAATGTTGAACCACAATGCTCCCGACACAGGAATCCAGCATAATTGAGTAATTATGCTGGATGCTTCTGGTAGGCATGGTGCGGTGGAAGACCTCTTCAAGCACACGCCTGCATTTTGAATAAAGTCATGCTCTGCTCTAATTTTGATCTCTCCCCTACACCAGGACACACAAGCGTCCATGCTGTTCTGATTCCCCCATTTGTAAATCCAGTCGTCTCCTGTTGGCTGTCACAGTCACAGTCAGTAAGAGAACAAAATGGGAACAGAAGCGAAGCAGCAGATTATTAACAGTGAATATCAATGACTAAATTATAGGCAGCAGTTGAGGCCCGATGTACCGCTCGTGGCACAGAATTCACCAGACCACGCCTGCTTGCATGGCTCTGCTGTGCAGTGCAGAAGCAACACAGAGGGCTCTCTATTGGTAAGATTGCTACGCGTACCAGCCGTGGAAAAGCACCACCACGTGATGTTTTCACGAGTGAACCACCCTGCAAGCTTAGTGTGCCTGGACTTTCATTCCAGGTGTCAGTGGGAGCAAGATAAGAAGCAAAGAAGCAAATGCCATGACTGTTTAGCAGAGGTCAATTGCTGTGGGAAAATCCCTGGTCAATGACGTAGGGCTTGGTAGTTGAGGCGGCTGCTATTATGTGGTCAGAGCAGTGTGGAGGTCACGTCAGGCTAACCACCAGGTGACGTCATGAGGTCACGCATACATCCATAGAGGGTCACGTAGGGTCGAAGAGTGTCCTCACAGGTTCTCGGCTGCACAGGATCACTAGTCACCTGACCTCGACACAGCTGTAACGCAAAGAATGTGTACTCTGTGCCAAACGATAGGAATCAAATCATAAGGTTTATAGAGGGTTTGCGTCTTGAAACGCATGAAAAACCTCTAGTTTCTGTACTTCTGTCATCTGGTTCTCATTGCAGGCCTCACTGATGAGAACTGAAATGTAAAACGGCGGTTGGAGTACTGATTACAAATGTGTATTTATTGCAAGTTGTCTTGACTAAAAGTGTTGTCACATAAACTTGTTGGCACATCTCTGCAATCCACAACCAGGATCAAATGAGGAATTAAGGTCTGTCTGCGATGAGGATCACAGACAGACCTGGGCCCAGGAATCCATCACAAAGGATGACCAATTTTTAGACCACTTGGTTGGACCACGGACACATTTGGAATAACCACAAGGAACTGCCCACGTCTGACATGTAAACGTGTGATAGTTCTTGTCCATCTCTAGAGGACACTAAAATAAACTATGGAACTTACTCGGAAACGGCATAGGAATGAACCTTCTCTAACATTTCTATTGAGAAATGGCAGGTGGCATGACACACATGGTGCAGGACACACTGATTCTAAGCACACTGGAATGTGTGGATCATGACCAACTAAGATATGTCTTAGTTCTGGTGTATTTTAGGTGCATGGTTATTAAGTTCATCATGGACAACATTGCCAATTGACTGAGATACATTATTATGTGTGACCTGAGAACAATATTGGGGGTTTGGGGGGCCTGTGTGCACAGTAAGAGAGTTAGATCTTTTGCTAGGCTGCTGGGTGTTCATCTGATCTCCTGTGAACTGAGATCATCAAGGTGTCTCCAGGAAAGATGAAGGAAGCATCTCCTGTATATGCTGTGTACAGAGTGCACAGGGAAGCAAGCAAATCCGCCACTACTGAACTAATTTGAAGTAAGGGAAGCAAGGGCCAACATGTGGACAAAGGCGAGTCAACGACTTCAGTGAATCAGCGCACCAAAAGCCGGTGGCCTAGACCTTCCATCTGCAGGTGACTCGGCAGGACAGCATTCCAAGCTGCAATCCCAGAGAGACTTCCAGTTGGTGAAATGCACAGCGTCTACTCTGGTCTGCAAGTATTTGGTGTGTCGAGTTTGGTGGTAGAATGTTCTCAATTAGTGGCCATTTCTCACCCATAGTTCACTATTCCTGACTATTTCTAGGCCAATATAAATGAGCGCTTTTCCACAGTACTGGAACCAGTGCTCACGCTTTTGTGCTGTCTCCTCTGTCAATTAAACAGTACCATGTTGACGTACCTGTGCTCAGCTTACCAATCGATCTGCATGAGCGGAGTCGAGCAATACTGGAAACTATTGTTTGATTACGCATGTGTCTTACAACTTTGTGCAGTGGAAAAGCGCCGTTTTATTGCTAGCATTATTAACAGAACTATATTGTCAACCCCTGGTCCAACAATGTTATTTTCCATGCAATTTCCACTTTTTCCTGTTTTTATGGAGGCAGTTTATTAGTTTGTTAACAAAGTGTGTGTGCATTTATAGTTTGCTATAAATAAAGTGCATAGTGACTTTGGGCTTTATGCATGCAAAAAAACGACATCCTCAAGATACTTTAGGCTCTGGTAACGCTGAGCCTGGTGATTGGAATTTGCCATTTGTTTTGTATAAGGCATGTTAAACACTAAATAATTAATCAATTAATCCAAAAAAGAATCGATAGCTTAAACAAGTTGTTTGCAATTTGTTTTTGCATAATTTGGAAAAATAATGATTACCCATTTTCTCCCCCAAAACAACCCTGATAACAATAACATGCACAAATGTTTTGGGGTAGAAAATGGGACATCATTTTTATTTCTGGACTTCTCTCTCAGATAAGGCAAAGGGATAGTTTGACCAGATTTACTCATGTCTCTAATCTTTCCCTGCCTAAAGCCTCCTGCTGTGCCCACGCCCTTCGCCTGGGTTAACCCAGATAATCTTTTTACTGTGTAGGTTAATGAGAGAAATGCCGTATTCAGTAACCTGTAGATCCTATCACCCAAAAGCTTACCGGACGAGGTGTTAAATTGTCTGTTTAGCAGCAGATGACGAGCAGAGACCAGGACTGACGTGTTGAGGCTGCGGTTAAGCCCAAAGCAGGGTTAATTAGGTTATGGTGAGATGCGTATGGAATGTGCAACCTGGGAAGTCCTTGTAAATAGGCGGTTCCAAAACATTTTTCACCTTTGTGTATGTCTTAATTGCCTAAAGCCTGTTGGGGGCTAAGCTTCATGAATGGCTTATCGATTCGTAATTGATTGATGCGTAAAGAAAGAAAATGGAGACTGGTGCTATGGACCGGAGTAGGAGACACTGTGGCTTTCTTGCGTCATTCGTTTCGGTAACTCAACCTAATTAGGATAATTAAAATATTGGCTCACCGTAATCATAGGACCATACTTGTGTTGTTTGTGTCATGTAGGTTCAGTTAGTCAGACACGCACCCACAGTATTATGTCTAGCTTTGTGGAGTCAAGTAGGGTAGACAAAGTACAGGTTGATAAGGAGTGTTTGGTAAGAGGTCAAGGTCAGAATTGGTTAAATGCTCAACATTCCTGTTTGTTTATCACAAGGATGGGCTAAAAAGTGGGAAGTTAATTATTGTACTTTGTCCGATTTCCTTATGGTGAAAGTCTTATATTATTGACAATATTAAAGGGACAGTGAACCCAAAATCATATTTTTTTTGGTTTAAACATGTCTTGTATGATCTTCAAGATAGTAATCGTAATTTAGAGAAAACAGGTGTGAAATCCTTCGTTTTTACCAGTTTCCACCAACCAGTTTGTGAACGTTCTGCTCTGCTCCGAACTTAAGTCACATTATTTTCGTGATGTCGAAGTGCCTTTTCCATGGCACTTCGACATCACGACGAAGGGACACCGATGGCGAGAGGTAGCGCTAAGCCACGGCATGTGGATGTGTGGATTTCCGTCTTGATGTCGATGGCCACATCTGGGAGAGGTTAAGCTTCTCAGACACTTCACATAGTCTAATGCAACATGGTGTGCGCCGAATTTCATGTACAGCATCACTCATTACAACACTCATACACAATGATGGTACTAACTTAAAGAAAAGTATTACAAAGTTGCCGTGGTTCTTAACCATGGGGATAACATGTCCCCCTCCCTTCTAGAACTCTCAGCCCAAAACAAATATTTTTTAATTTCATAGTGTTCGAATTCAAGCTGAAACATGGGGTTCACTGACACTTTAAATAATGCTGTGTGTTTGGGAATGTGTGTGTGTGTGCAGGAATGTGAGCAGCTCCAGAAGATGTATGCGGGACCGCAGGATGAGCGTTTCCTAGAGCACACCCAGCACCAGCATGTGCTGTACCAGCAAGAGCAGCAGATCCTCCACCAGCAAATCCAGGTACACAGTGTGCCACTATGGATCATGGCAGCAGTCACAGAAGAGCACCCAGAAACACATATAAACTAAAGTCACGTTGGACCATCCAATTCAATTGCTAATGTGAGATTTCTTACCATTTCACAGGCTCTGTCGTTAGGACACGGAGAGAGCCAGCCCAGTCACCTAACCCACCAGCTTCAGAGGTAACATCACCTGCTACCCTTTAGTTACCTGCTAGCTTTTAGTTACCTGTTCGCTATTAGTTACCTGCTAGCATTTAGTTACCTGTAAGCATTTAGTTAACTGCTAGCATTTAGTTAGCTGTAAGCATTTAGTTAACTGCTAGCATTTAGTTAGCTGTTGGCTATTAGTTACCTGCTAGCATTTAGTTACCTGCTAGCCTTTAGTTACATGCTACCCTTTAGTTACCTGTTAGCCTTTAGTTACCTGTTAGCACTTAGTTACCTGCCAGCATTTAGTTACTTGTTAGCTTTAAGTTACTGTCGTTGAGAATTCTAGCATTTCTTCACTTAGGTTTGATGGTTGAAGACAAGATGGAGGAAACATCTCTAAAGATAACTGAATTTATTCTGACAATGCAATGTAATAGCAGAGCAAAATAAGGGAACCTGGGTTCAGTCTCGAGAGTGAACACCAAAGCGAAACTTGTGTGTGCATAGGGGGTTTTTGGAGCTCCTCCTTAAAGGGGAAGCCTTTCCTGATTGGCTCTTGTGGGCTGAAGCTGTCTGACTTGTCCAATGGGTGTTCGTGGGAGAACTCCTCCCTGGGTTCAATTTAGTTTCTATGGACACTATCTGGTAGGATGTGTCGCTGTGGGCTGGTTGGTAGATTTATGAAACATGTGTCCTTGAGAATAGAACCCTCAGTTTCTTCTGTTACCTTGTCAAATACACAAAAACATGTCCATATATGGTTATACAATAGCAACTAGCTGTAGCCTAGCTGAGTTCTTAGACTATGTAAGGGATAATGTACAGCGAGCTGGTCATTATTGCGAAATAAACCCGACAGGGTGAAGGGTCTTGAATCACCTCTTCTTAAAGGGGTTTATTTTGTACATTATTGGACATTATCCCACTTATTACATGGCTACTTACTAAAGAAATCAATAATTTGACACAAAATATAGCAACAAAAAAATATTTTATTGATTTTAAAAATGATTTATTGCTTCCGCTAAATGGTCTGTTATTCATAGCAGCAGTCTGCTATTCAGAAATAACCAACCATAGAATGCCGTAATTGACCAATCAGAATCGAGAATTAACAAAGCTGTGTAATATAAGGCCCTTGTATGGCATTCTAATGCTGGCCAGCAGGACAATATTTTCCTCATTACCTGTTAGCCTTTGGTTAGGTACCTGTTAGCCTTCCGTTACCTGTTAGCATTTAGCTATCTGTTAGCATTTAGTTACTTGCTAGCCTTTAGTTAGCATTTAGTAAGCTGCTATCCTTCAGTTACGTGGAAACGTGATATTTTGCTGAGACGTTCTTCGTTGCTCCTCAGGTTGCGCATTCAGCCCCCCTCCAGTCCCCCGCCCACACATCCCAGCAACCATCTGTTCAGGCAGTCCAATCAGAGCCCTCCGCCCGGCTCGGCGGTCATGATGCAGGGTCATGGGCCGTCACCAGTGCAGTACCAGCATGGCGCTCCCGCTCTCTACCAGGGCCAGAGCGGCAGCCCCCCACCCACAAGCCTCAACAGGGTCCCCCTACCCTCCAATCAGCAGGCGGGGTCGGGCCGTGCAGGTGTCCCGCTGGCCACAGGAGTTCCCCAGCAGGTAGCACTGTTTTGTTTTTAACCATCTTATTCGACTCTCTTTTAAAGTATGCAGTAGGGCTGCAACTAACGATTATTTTAATGGTTGATTAATCTAACGATAATTTCGATTAATCATTTAGTTGAGAAAATGTCATAAATAACCAGTCCAAAGTGATGTCTTGAATTTGCTGGCTTTATCTCTATCAAATGTTTGGTATTTGTACTTTTATGAATCGAAAATTATTATTAATTTTGATCGATTAATTGGCTAATCGTTTCAGCCCTAGTATGCATATCTGATACAATCATGCAAATAAAGCAAATGGTTTATTGGACGTGTTTTAATGTTTTTTTTGTGTATTTCTGCCCCTGAAGGTGACCATCCAGGTGCAGGATGTGGAGCTGGGAGGCGGGGCACAGAGGCAGGGTGCCTACCTGTCCACACCCTGCGGACACCGGGTGCTCGGGAAGCAGCTGAGCGCGGACAATGCCGAGATGCACAGGTGAGCCTCCCACTCCGTCAGCACGCCCCCCCCCCCCCCCCCCCCTATATGTCTGCCAAACACCCTTTGTAGTTTGTTTTTGTTTTGCTTTTTACGCTTACCCCTTTTTTTCATTTCATACTTTCACTTCCCTTTCACTTGTATTTTGTTGTGCCTTTTTTCATGCTTGATTTCATGCTTTGCCTCTCTCTTTTCTTGTATTCTGCACTCTACATGGCAACAATTCCCTGCCAAATTACGAATTGAACTTGAAAGGGTTTTTTTTACATGACAAGCTTAGACAAGTCTATAGACAAATACATACAAAAATACCATGGGAAAATCCTATTCCCTATTTTCATCATCACTGCAATATATTATAATATCACACCAAACTGGAAATGAGGTGACCATGTCAGCAGCTCTCTTGAGGGGTGAGTGGTTGGATGGTATCAATGTTAGACAGTAAAGCTTCCCCGCTACTTCTCTAGTCCCTCTAGACTATGATGTGTACCCAGGAACACCTTAACAGAGAGAAAGGGCCTTTAAAGCTTCAGCCAAAGCCTGCTCCTCTTATCTGTGAATTCCTGAATCCTGGACTACACCCTGGCGTTGTCTGTGATGTGTGGTCATAGCCCTGTGTGTTATGGGTTGACAAGAGGCCTAGTGTAGACCAAAACCCTTATCTGGTCCATGATCAGATCTGAATGTAATCTTGTGGTTGAAGTTATTAAGATGGTTGGTAAAATGCTGGCTGATTACTTGTCTTTCCTCCCTGGTGTTGTAGCCGCAGCCTGAGCCGCTTCTCGTCGGGCTATGACCAGGCCCAGTTCAACCCCCACCTCTTCTCCGGGGACGTGGCCTTGCGGGGGGCCTCGGGCGTGGTGGGCTCCTACAGCCCCTACCTGCAGGGCACCCTCAACGTGCCCGGCCTGGAGGGCTACCAGGGCGGGGTGGCGGGCGGTGGCGGCGGCTACGGCAGCCCCTCGGCGCTGCAGCAGGCCCTGCTCTCGCCCACCCCGTTGGACTACCACCCCCCGCCGCCCCAGGTCACGTCCACCCTGCAGGGCCTGCTGTCACCCCGCCACTCCCTGAGCGGACACACCGACCCCCGCCTGCCCGCCCAGGACTTGGCGGCGTTGCTGAAGAGGCAGAGCCCGCGACCGGGGTCGGCGGTCACCACCTCGCCCAGTGCCACCGGCCCCGTTCCCCAGGACTACGGCGAGATGCTGCTGCTCCGCCAGCTGAGCCAGGGGGAGAGCCTGGAGCCCCCGGCCCCGCAGGCCGCCTCGGGGGGGCCGCACTTCCACCACCTGCTGCAGGTCCGCTCCCCGGACGTCCCGCCTCCGCAGCCCCACCCGGCCCTCTGTCACGGCCTGCCCCACTCAGAAAGCATGGAGGAGGATGAGGTGCCCACCAACTACCATCACGCGCATGAGGGCCTGCTGGCCAAGGCAGGGGAGGGCCACGAGCTGCTGGGGCCACCGCGGGGGGGCACCCCACCCTATACCTCTCCCACACACAGTCAGGGCTACAGGAGGAGTGGCTCGGCAACCAGAGGTGAGGCCCCTGGGGATGCAGATGGACGTCCCGATTCCCTTAGTCTTAACTGAAGGGTTTAAAAGAAGCAAATCTATCCCGAAGCAGTTAATCTCCTACATAAAGTTCCTTTAGAAGTTAAATTGTGTGTTTTATTGTTTCAACTTGTTGTTGACAATGAAGCAGTCACAGGGAACACGTACAAATGATATGATAATAATGATTATATCGGTGGGAAAACGTTATTCACGTTTTCTCTTCGTTTCTCCCTCGCTCACTGTCGTTCTTTTTCTTTGTGTCTTCCTCCCGCTCTGCAGAGCCTGAGCATGGAGAGTGCAGGCCCCTGGGACAGGCCATGGAGGTGCCAGACCATAATGGCGTAGGCTACTCCAGAGGACCCCAGGGCGAAGCTTACAGGTCCCGCGGGCAGCTGCAGCGCCACCACACCATCCAGACATGCGACGACGCCTATGTAAGTGGACAACCCAGAGCCCCCGGCCCCATTTTTGTTGTCTTGTACTTGTATGTTGTCTGTCTCACATGTCTTAAATGCTCTGTAACCTTTACCATGCAAGTGAAGTATTTGATCGTAGCAGGAGATTTAGTCACCAGTGTTTCCCTCCCCTCCCCGACCACCTTCTCTATAGGACCAGGCAGAGCCGATGTCTGGAATGAGCCTATTGGCTGGCAAGGCGCTGAGCTCCGCCCGCATGTCCGACATCCTGAGCCAGACGTCGCTGTCAGGCAGCCAGCAGCTTCGCCAGAGAGAGGAGTCTGGTCAGTGGCACTAACACACTACAGCTGATCACATGTTCATTTGAAGGGGTTGATTCTTAAGGTTGTCGCATTTACAAAGCAATGGCATATTTTACGTTTTCATTTGCCATTTACAGCCTATGTAACTTTGGAATGAAAGTTTGGGAGGGGAGGAAAAAGAAGTGCATGTTTGGATTAGCAAAACTAACCACTGATAAGAAAAGACAACATTCCAGCAATCAGAAAGAGGAGTATGTTCCTGAAAGTAAGTTGGCAGTCTTTGAAGAGGGTGCATTGCTGCCCCCTGCAGTTGACGCTGGGGTTTTCTTTTAAGAGGAACTCGGAGCATTGCGGTATGAAAATGCAACAATTAAACATGCGTGTGTGTGTGTGTTTGTGTGTGTGTGTGTGTGTGTGTGTGTGTGTGTGTGTGTGTGTGTGTGTGTGTGTGTGTGTGTGTGTGTGTGTGTGTGTGTGTGTGTGTGTGTGTGTCTGTGTGTGTTCCCTGCAGCGTGTGACGTGGAAGGAGAGCTGCATCCGGCTGCCTGCTACCCTTCCTCCTGTACCAGTGATATGCTCAGCTACAAGCCCCCAGACCTGCAGTACAGTATGGAGCAGGCGGGGGTCTAGCCCAGGTGCACATACACACACACAAAACTCTACACACACCCTGCAGAGACTTGCAACACTTGATTGCTAGAATAACTATTGGACGCATTTCAAATTTTGATTAACTATTATATTTGACCATATAAATGAAACTATATATATATATATATGCATGCCCAGCCTGCTTCGACTACATTCATAAATCCAATAACACCTTTACCACCCTGTCTCTTTGCCTCTGTCAGGGGAGGGCCACCGCCATGTGTATAGAGGTCCATATCAGCCACCCTGAGTTGTGTTGACTTGAGTTGAGCAGCATCATGCCAAACCGCTATCGTCTGCCCAGAGGGGGGCGCTCTACGTCCGTCTGTCTTGTCTCTCTTTGTCAGCCCCCCCCCCCCCCCCCCCCCCCCCTCACCACTCTCTCTCCTGCAGTCTGCTAAAGAGGAGGGTTAGGGTTGGGGCGATGGCTCAGGCTGAGTCAGTTGGGGTTGGGGTTTGTTTTTATGTTTGTTTTTTTTTGGGGGGGGGGGTTGCAGGGACAGGTTTAGGTTCAAAGGTCAAAGTGCCAGTCTCTTTCTGCACAGCAGCCGGCAAGTGGTCAACACAGCCGATCCGTTTAGCTCCTACATTTCACACTGCTGCCAGACGTAGATCCCCCCCCCCCCCCCCCCCCCCCCCCCCCGCCCTTACCTGCCAATACCCGTCTATCTGCCCTGACTGTAACCCCCCCACACACCCTCTGCACGCTTGCTTGACATAATGGCACGCCTCGATGGCCAAGGTCTCCATCTAGTCAACCTTGCAGAAACACTACCAACAATAAGTGAATAAATAAAATGGCGCAGACACGATACAAAAGAACAGTTGGAAGACAAGCAAACGTAAACACACGTCAGCCACAAGCCCAAAGTATTCCCAGTAGGTCTGTGCGGGGGTGTTGCGTGTTGTGGTGGGAACCATGGGGAAAGGTAACATTGGATGTCTGTGAGGGTCTGTCTTACGCCTCCCTCCCCCGGCTACAGTGGACCATTCCAGAGCAGACTGCAGAGCCCTCTCTCAGAGCGGAGCACCCCATTCCACTGGGCAGGGTGGGGAAGTTTTGTTTGTTTTATTGGCTCCAAGGGAGATTGTAGACGGGGGCATACAGCCCTCTCCCAAAATTGAGTTCAGTGACATCGCACGGG
Source organism: Merluccius polli (assembly GCA_030340625.1). NCBI lineage: Eukaryota > Metazoa > Chordata > Actinopteri > Gadiformes > Merlucciidae > Merluccius > Merluccius polli. The sequence goes on along the minus strand of JAOPHQ010005481.1, from coordinate 3,508 downwards.
ACAAACCAGCGCTCTCATTATATTGTTTTTGTTAGTGTTTTTGTCTTACCTTTTTTTTTTTTTTTATTCATTTTTATGGCTAATGCCCATTGTAGAAAATATGTTCATTTATTGTTACTCTTATTACTGTTTTCTGTAAAAGAAATGTTATTGTTATTATGATGAATATTATTATTATTATTATTATTATTATTAAAGGAAAAAAAACAGTTCTGCGTTGCAAGCAAGACAACATATTTTTTTTCTTTGACTTGTATAATTCTGCACTTTTGGTTCAAGCAATCCTCTATCTGTCCCTTTTTCAAACATTTTCCTTCTCTTGCCTCATCTCCCTCTCCTTCGCCTTGGCATCCCATTTCTTTCCATTCCATCCCATTCTACCCTCCACCCCCCCTTCTTTTCAACCCTGTGTCCCCTCCTTCCCGCCATGTCACGTGACATTGTATTGCATTGTGGGTAGTTTGACCAGACATTTGCCTCTTTCCTTGTACAGTGATGCCATGTATAGAACGCTACTGCAGTTTCTGTATCAAATCCTTTCTTTATTGTATCTTTTTTTTCAAATGTTGATGAAGGGGCTTTTTATATTGGTATTGTTTATCATTTTGTTTTTGGTTGTCAACAAAAATGTGTAGTTCGTTTTTGTTTTTCTTCTGAATATTGAGATTTCTAGCCAAAACGAGACAGAGAGAAGAGGGACCGTGCTCTCTCCTTGTCATGAATAAATGATTGTTCCTATTTTGTTTTAATATTATATCGAGACACTTGAATAAGACGAGTCATTTTTTTGTGTTGCTACTTTTAAAAGTATCATTTCAACCATTGTTGTGGTGACTGTCATTCTTTGTTGACATGGAGCCTGTCTCTGTTGGCGCTTTAGGGTCAGGCGTCCGGCTCTGTCGTCATGGGGGGAGGGGGAGTTGGTCTGGATGCTACAAAGACTTGACGTAAAATAAAATTTTAAATTATATATATATATATATATATATATATATATATATATATATATATATATATATATATATATTAATAAAGGACAAACTTGTAAAATAGCTGACATATCATCAAACATTACCAATGGAGATGGACACCCCCCCCTCCCCTTTCTTTGCTCTCTTCACTCCTCTGCTAACTCTGATTGGCTGACGCATCAAGGACACAGTCCCGCCTCCCTCATGGGCCCTCAGCACATCAGCCAATAGGAGACACTACTTGCTATTTCAAACCCCCACTCTACCCTTTTTTGCCTTCCCATATCTCTACTGATGTGTTTGATTTCTGCCTGGCACCTCAACAGTAGTCTTGACACGCCCCGCTGTGTTACGGGGGACTTAATAGGGTGACTGATGATGGACTGACTGGACTTGAAGTGAAGCTGCATAGCAGGTCTTCTTGTAAAGGCTGTGGTCTTGGACCATCTCGACATATCTGTATCTTCCTGTCTGCCCAGCCCACAGCCACAAGAAGCCACAGGACTACGAAGAAGAAACAAAGCCCCTCTTTTTTTCTGTATTTACTTTATTTGTTACTCCTTTCTTTCTCTCTATTGTTTCCACCTGTGTCTCATGGGGCTGGAAGGTTAAAGAGTAACCAAACCAAGCAAGCATTCAGCCAAGGCACAGTGCCACCTCTGTTTATTGCTTTAACTGCTGTCTTTATTCACTGTCTTCTTTCCATCACTTCTCAGTTGGTTGCCAAGAGATGTCACTTTACACACAAACGACATGGCCCTAATCTTGGGCCAATCGGAAAGTGGCGTTGACCTATTTTTCTGTCTGTTTTCCATCTCCGTTATTCGGTTACTCTTTCAGCCAGAGAGATGGAGTTGGCACTTGCGCACATTAAAACGGCCAGTAGCCTGTTTGATGTAAAACGCCCATCTGGAGACTGTGATCTGTCACCCGTGAGTTTGTGACTGGCGCTGTCGGTCGTGTGATTCACACAGTTGTGCTTTCCATTGACTTCACATCCTGTCCCCACTGCTGCTCATGTTTTTCCACTCGAGATGAAATCTGTGGCACTGGCAACAAGTGAAATGCTCTTGTTTTGAAAAATGAACAGCAATAGTCCCATTGGTGTCCCAGATTGTTACAGTTGAGACGGGACCAACAGGCAGACAGAAAGACATGGGTTATCGTTGTGTCTGAAGGTTAATGCACTCAAAAGCGCTTATTTAAAATTCACTGTATTTTTGAAAAACCATAGCTCTAGTTAAAATCTAAAGGGACTACTGCACACAGAATATTTTATTTTTAATACTTTTATTTTAATTAATTGGTTGACAGAAGTCATATAAAAAGCCAAACCAATCACGCTTAAATCGAACTCCTTGGACAGCTCTGAACACGTGTTGTTGGAGTTGCTGTTTCTAAGAAAGGTCAAAGTGGTGCTTAAAGGGAACAGCCCACCACCTGAGTTGAACCAATCAGAGAGCAGCAATGACAATAACAGGGTGTTTACACAGGAGATGATTTTTGCTGTCCATTGTGTTTCGATAATGACCATGTTTGTGTGCCTGTGTTTGGTTACTCTTTAAGGGAATGGAAAGATTGTCAAATAATGCAGCGCCACAGGGGAGATCACAGTTCCTTTTTAGGCACACAAGTGCCCACACACACACATCCTCTGGCTCTTCCCAGCTAAATTGCCCCCCCCCCCCCCCCCCCCACCACGTTTGTAGGTCTTAACTGCTTTAACCCCCCCCCCCCCCCTTCTTTACCTACCCCACTCTGCTCCTGTATCCTAGTTTTATTTTATTTTTTCTAACTCATCATTTGTCTTTTTTTTGTTTTTTTGTTTTGAGTACAAAAATACTAAAGTGCAACAATGATTTAAAAGAATACCAACCAAACTGAGATGAATAAATGAATATATATAAATAAAGAAATAATTTAAAAAGTTATTGCGGTTGTGTTTGTGTGGTTGTGATATAGGCTACCAATCTGTATATCGGATCGGATGGATACAAAGACACTTCTACCGGTTGCAATAAACATCAATAATTTGAAATGTGTATAGTTGTGTGTAGTTGTGTACTTAAGGAATCTTTGATTTAGTAATATTCCCCTAAGAAAAGCGCAAAACAATATTGTGTGTGTTGTGGGCCTGTAATTAGCCATAAGGGATGGACAGTCTAGTCTGAACAGTATCCGTGTGAAATAGGAGGCCTACATTTGTTTTCCATGACGGAGGACAGGACTTCCCCCATCAGTGCCTCAGTCAGTATATGGGAGCACAGCCGTTGATTTCCTTGCAGATCCTGGTTCAGAATAACCCGAGACGCTGGGTCCGCTCATGTGCACCTTGTGTTGAGGTGACCACGGCTCTGACCTCGGCTTTAACCTTTAAAGGTTCCTACAAAGCACTTTAATACATGATGCACCAGAGTGGAACCAATGTCCCAACGCCAAGAAGAAGAAGAAGAAGAAGAAGAAGAAGAAGAAGAAGAAGAAGAAGAAGAAGACTAAAATACAAATATTTCATTTGGAACGTTGATCAGTGGTTTAAA
>JAOPHQ010005480.1:0-82014 GCA_030340625.1 Merluccius polli | reverse complement strand
AAGCTGAACAGAAAGTATAGCAGAAAAGGTGTGTGTGTGTGTGTGTGTGTGTGTTTGTGTGAAACCCTTTTCAGAGACGGGACACGATGGCACCAGTCTCAGTCCTGGCTCTCTGGGTCCTGGCTCTGGGTCCCAGGCTCTGGGTCCCTGGCTCTGGGTCCCAGGCTCTGGGTCCCAGGCTCTGGGTCCCAGGCTCTGGGTCCCAGGCGTAGCGGCAGAGTAAATAAACGGAAAGGAAATACAGACGATGGGCAACAGGATACACATGGCCGCGAGAAGGATGGAGGGCAGGATCTAGGAAATGGAGAGAGAGAGGGAGAGATAGAGGGAAAGGGAAGAGGGGGGATGTTGGAGCACAGCTGTTTTTTAGAATGAGAAAAAAAAGTCATGTTTTGAAGCACAGAGGAACATTTAGTTTGTTGTTGGGTCTGCCTCTGCCCTGAAGAGGCAGTGAGCAGCTGCTTTGTACCACGACGAGGGGTTAAGCGCGGTTGCTGTGTTGTGTTGTGTGTCTGTGCTGCACAGTGAACTAATTAGCATGTAGGCAAATGAAACTTACAAATGTACTTAAAACTGAGAAGCGACGGCTTTAGGGGTCTTCCCTTCAGATCTGACTTAGGCCGACATTAAAAATGATTATTATCTTGTATTAATATTAATAATAATAATAATAATAATGATGATGATGATAATAATAATAATAATAATAATAATAATACTTATGTATTTATTTAGTTAGTTATTATCATCATCATTATATTTGCCTATGCCTTTTTATTTTATTTTGTTTACTAAACACGCATCTTGTTCAGCTAGGCACTAAATTTTGACATTGTCAGCCTAAAAAAGGTACTTAACTCAATTTAGACAACGTAAATTCCTCTTATGATGGAAAGCGCTTAGCCAATCACAGGCCGAGCTCTGCGCAAATAACGGACTGCTCATTTGCATAGGACGTGAGGTGACGTCACGGGTACGCAGGCCGGCCGCGGCTTTAAAGGAGCGAAGAGGCGCAGAGAGGAGCAGTGAGAGGAGCACAGAGAGAAGTGAGGAGCCGAGAGAGGAGCAGAGAGGAGCAGAGAGGAGCACTATGACTATCTAGATGTGTATTTTAGGAGTCATTTTAAGCAGCATCTGAGGACCGCAGCTTATACACTTCATTGATGTGCTCAACGACAGGACAATTCGTTTTGTTTTACCGCCCTGCAGACATTATCAGACTATCGTTATTGTTAGTAGTATTATTATTTGGTCCAAAGAACAACAGAAAATGTAAGTATATTTATTTTTGGAAAACATTTACTTTTTTAACTTTGCGAATGTATCGCCGTGCCATTGCGGAGATGGCAGTTAGACCGCACTGTGATTGAGCCGCGTGCGGTGGGAATAACCTTCATAATAACACCTTCATTACTCACGCGTTGCTCTTAGGTCAAACTTTCAATGCAAAATAAAAACACATAATAAAACGGTCGTTTTGGAGTCATTTATTTGACGTACAGGTCTATGATACGCGTAAACGAGAGGTTTTAATTAATTGTCGGCCAATATGTTAAGCTTTGTCATTTAACCTCACAATCCAAAAGTGCAGAGGGATTTATATCAACTCATCGTCAATGTTATACCTCAATGTTAAAATGTGAAACATCTTATAATCAACGTTATGTGCTCAACATCTTGAGTAATGTATCGCATCTGGTCGTAGAGATTGTGTTTTTTTAAATTCAGGCTACTTTTAATTGGACAATTTATAAATCAGGGATGGGCTGCTTTTCTTTCATTCTTTCTTTGTCTTTATGTAGGCTATGTCTTTCTTTCTGTCTTTCTTTCTTTCTTTCTTTCTTTCTTTCTTTTAATTAAAACATACTTGTTGTTTAGCATGATAAAAGATAACCACAACACCTCATTGTGCCATTTTTATGTGACATTTAGCGTTCCCATAAATTGTGCCCTTGATATTTACTCAAAGTTTATAGATTAACCCCCAGGTATTCCCTTTGGGCAGTACAAACATGGTCTATTGTTGCTTGCAAGTCATTGCAAGCAACAGACAATGAGCTTAAAGTCTCGAGATCATCAACATTTCCAAACCCACAATTATCTGCAACACAATAAATGAGGAACAAGATTATTTACTTCACAGGAAGAGCTAATTACTTACTTTATTTCTGAATTCACTGTAATGTTTTTTTTAAATACTGGGAAAGTTAAGCTTACCTTTTCTCAGTGACATGATTCATGATTAACAGATCTTTGATATTCATGCTGGGCCTTTTCAAACCCACTATTACCTGCAGCACAATATGATAATTTCCTTTCTTTTTAATTATGTTTGGTAGGCTACTTTATTCAGTAATTCGATGTTATTCTTCTTTTAAAAAATCAATTAAAAAAAGATAACTTTACTTGAGGATTTCAGTTAACAGTTGTTTGATATTCCCTGCAGGAGGACCAACCGAGACCGTTGGAGGGTGTACAAGCGTGTGAGTGTCATGTTCTTCCTCGCTGTGGTGGCACTGACTGTTGTCCAGAGAGGAACCATCAGCAGTGGGGCGCCCTTCCAACTGGAGCGGCAGGCCCGCGCGGACACGGACCCAGCCGCCGTCGACCCGCGACAGAAACAGGGCTCCTCTTCAGGCATCAGCAGCTTCTGGAAGGCCAACAGGCCGGAGTCATCGCCCAAGGCCCTGGTCACCACCGCCACCACTTCAGAAGAGTCTCTTCTCACCCAGGATCAGAGACCCACCACCTGGGATGTAACTACCTCCAACTGCACCCCCAACTACAACTTCTCCGGCAAGGACTGGTTTAAGAGCCTGGAGGGCAACTTTAAGCAGTTCCTGATGTACCGCCACTGCCGTTACTTCCCCATGCTCATGAACCACCCGGAGAAGTGCACCGGGCACACCCACCTCCTCATGGTGGTCAAGTCGGTGGCCACGCAGCACGACCGGCGAGAGGTGATCCGGAGGACCTGGGGCAAGGAGCGGTTGGTGCGCGGCAAGCAGGTGAAGACCTTGTTCCTCCTGGGCAAGCCGTCCAACGTGGCGGAGAGGGCCAACCACCAGAAGCTCCTGGAGTTCGAGGACTACATCTACGGAGACATCCTCCAGTGGGACTTCTTGGACACCTTCTTCAACCTGACGCTCAAGGAGACCCACTTCCTCAAGTGGTTTGACACGTACTGCGCCAACGTGCGCTACATCTTCAAGGGGGACGACGACGTGTTTGTGAGCGTGGAGAACATCTTGGAGTACCTGGAGGGCACCGGGCGCGAGAAGAGCCTGTTTGTGGGGGACGTGCTCTTCAAGGCCAAGCCCATCCGCAAGAAGGAGAACAAGTACTACATTCCACAGGCGATGTACAACAAGACGTACTACCCGCCGTACGCCGGAGGAGGGGGCTTCGTGATGGCCGGGCCCCTCGCCAGGAAGCTCCACTGGGTGTCGGACACCCTGGAGCTCTACCCCATCGACGACGTCTTCCTGGGCATGTGCCTGGAGGTGCTGCAGGTGACGCCCGTCAAGCACAATGCCTTCAAGACGTTCGGCCTGGTGAAAAACAAGAGCAGCAAACTGAACAAAGAGCCCTGTTTCTTTAAGGGCATGATCGTGGTGCACAAGCTGCTGCCATCGGAGCTCGTGCACATGTGGAATTTGGTGAACAGTGACCTGGTCTGCGCGCAGAAAGTGGGGATCTTATAGCCTGCTGGAAGGGCTCTGGGAGACAGAGCAAGACGAGACTTGAACTGGAAGGAGGAGGTGATGAGTGATGGGGAGAGGATGCAAACGTTAACGCCAAAAAAAAAAGTATCCTTTGTTTGGAGAAAACGAAAGTGATCTTTTTAGTACTGCAACGCAGGTTTTTGTTGTTGTTGTTGTTGTTGTGGAGTGGCATCCACTGCATACAGAGTAAATAATTATATGGAGTTTTATGAAATGAAAAATATTTATAGTCTCTTGGCATTTTTGAAGGACTCTCGTGTGTAGGACAACTTTTTTTGTGGATTTTTGCCACAAAGCCCTCCTTCTTAGCTGCTCCACAAGATTTGGGGACTTTTGTACAGTGTTGCACATAACCTTGGCCTCGGGTGAAAAGGAATAAAATAACTGCACCCCTTGCATCTGCATGGGGTGCACTGCATCATCTCTCTACCTACCTCGTGTTTCTACCGGTCTTCAGTTTTGTAGGTGGAGTTCACTATCAGCACTACTCTGTCACATTCACACTATTAAGTCAAGGTTATAGTGAATTTTTGGTGGTCATCATTGCACTTATTTGAATCTTATGAAATATGACTGACTTGATATGGACAGATGTTGGCTGTATGTTTCAAATGTGTTTGCTGTCCACAGATTTATATTTTTTGCTGATATACTTGACATGAAAATAGGTAGAGGGTTTACAATGAAACTGTGAATTAAAAAGTACTGCTGGTACGTGTTGGACGACATGCTAATTTAATAGAGCCCCAGTAATGGAAGCGGGTGGGGCTAAAGGGGTGGGGGGTATATTTAATTTAATGTGGGCAACAGAACTGATGCCATTTTCAGTGATTGGAAAGTGGAGCGTGGAGGGTGTGTGGTGGTTGTAAAGAGTGAACGATGTAAATACCTGTAAAAAGAAAATGTTGTACATAGAATCTGGTTTGTAAATAAACCCTCAAAAATCACTTGTGGCCATTGTCATTTCCTTACAAACAGCCATGACCTAGTTTGGGTTTGCTTTATGCCTCCCATCTCCTTATTGGGAGCAGGCATTGATGTGATGACCATAACAGGGTAACCGAACAAAAGCGGCCATGACACTGGATCTAAATATCGATATTAGCGTTGAGCATATCGGTTACATACTACTGTATAGATAGTCAAGTCAGACAATATATGATGTAACAATGTTACATCATATACTGTATTTCCCTAAGCAGCTCCTATTATTTCCCATTTGAATGCCTATTTTGCTGTGAACAATATACCGGCAGCTGTCTAGTCTATACAATGTATAGTTTATTTTTATGAAATCAAATAATATACATTTTATCATGACAATAAAACAAAACCAAATCAAACAAACTTCTTTCTTTGATAACTCACAATTAATTAAAACAAATGTGTTGTTGCTCTTGTAAGTTGTTGAACAGCCATTAAAGACAGAAATGCCATCACATCACACATCACACATGATGAGTGATGGGGAGAGGATGCAAACGTTAACGCCAAAAAAAAAGTATCCTTTGTTTGGAGAAAACGAAAGTGATCTTTTTAGTACTGCAACGCAGGTTTTTGTTGTTGTTGTTGTTGTTGTTGTTGTGGAGTGGCATCCACTGCATACAGAGTAAATAATTATATGGAGTTTTATGAAATGAAAAATATTTATAGTCTCTTGGCATTTTTGAAGGACTCTCGTGTGTAGGACAACTTTTTTGTGTGGATTTTTGCCACAAAGCCCTCCTTCTTAGCTGCTCCACAAGATTTGGGGACTTTTGTACAGTGTTGCACATAACCTTGGCCTCGGGTGAAAAGGAATAAAATAACTGCACCCCTTGCATCTGCATGGGGTGCACTGCATCATCTCTCTACCTACCTCGTGTTTCTACCGGTCTTCAGTTTTGTAGGTGGAGTTCACTATCAGCACTACTCTGTCACATTCACACTATTAAATCAAGGTTATAGTGAATTTTTGGTGGTCATCATTGCACTTATTTGAATCTTATGAAATATGACTGACTTGATATGGGCAGATGTCGGCTGTATGTTTCAAATGTGTTTGCTGTCCACAGATTTATATTTTTTGCTGATATACTTGACATGAAAATAGGTAGAGGGTTTACAATGAAACTGTGAATTAAAAAGTACTGCTGGTACGTGTTGGACGACATGCTAATTTAATAGAGCCCCAGTAATGGAAGCGGGTGGGGCTAAAGGGGTGGGGGGCAGGGGCGGACTGGCCATCGGGCATACCGGGCAAATCCCCGGTGGGCCGATGCGCATTTGGGCCGGTCCAGATTTTTTCTGGGCCGGTCATAATACGTCGGCTGTAGGTCCGGGGCGTCAACAATCGCGCACCAACCCCCCCCCCCCCCCCCCCCCCCCCCAGTGGGAGGGCCAATGGGAGGGCTGGGATGAGGAGCCAGAAGGATCAGGGGGAGAGGTCTGGGGTGAGTTTGGTGGGTAAATGTCAAACCAAACGCTTTGTGCTAGTCCTTTTAATCTGACCTTATATGACCTGCCTGGAAGTGTTGTAACAACACATGAAGAAAAAAACACGTAAGAATCCAACCTGATCAGATCCAGACAATACCTCAGTCATGGACAAATGAAGGTGTGTGTTATCGGTACAGATTGAAGGCTGTAGACATCATGTCACCACAGATACTAATCGGCCTGTGCCGATTAGTATCTGTGTCACCACAGATACTAATCAGCCTTTTAATCTGACCTTATATGACCTGCCTGGAAGTGTTGTAACAACACATGAAGAAAAAAACACGTAAGAATCCAACCTGACCAGATCCAGACAATACCTCAGTCATGGACAAATGAAGGTGTGTGTTATCTGTACAGATTGAAGGCTGTAGACATCATGTCACCACAGATACTAATCGGCCTTTTAATCTGACCTTATATGACCTGCCTGGAAGTGTTGTAACAACACATGAAGAAAAAAACACGTAAGAATCCAACCTGATCAGATCCAGACAATACCTCAGTCATGGACAAATGAAGGTGTGTGTTATCTGTACAGATTGAAGGCTGTAGACATCATGTCACCACAGATACTAATCGGCCTGTGCACCCCCCCGTCAACAATCGCGCAACGCCAAGGCCGGTCCAGGACTAAATTGCCCGGGCCGAATTTTGTTCCCAGTCCGCCCCTGGTGGGGGGTATATTTAATTTAATGTGGGCAACAGAACTGATGCCATTTTCAGTGATTGGAAAGTGGAGCGTGGAGGGTGTGTGGTGGTTGTAAAGAGTGAACGATGTAAATACCTGTAAAAAGAAAATGTTGTACATAGAATCTGGTTTGTAAATAAACCCTCAAAAATCACTTGTGGCCATTGTCATTTCCTTACAAACAGCCATGACCTAGTTTGGGTTTGCTTTATGCCTCCCATCTCCTTATTGGGAGCAGGCATTGATGTGATGACCATAACAGAGTAACCGAACAAAAGCGGCCATGACACTGGATCTAAATATCGATATTAGCGTTGAGCATATCGGTTACATACTACTGTCATATCTTGCCTTATATATATTGTATAGACAGAAGGAGTCTCACACATTGGTCTGTATCATTCAAGGTCTTTTACTTAACTGACGGGAAGTATAGAACACGGTACAATGGAGCTCAGCCTACGGTGGCTCCACAGGGACAACTCAAACAAGGCAATAACAATACCCAACAACTACTGTATAGATAGTAATAATGAAAGAGTTTTAGGGTTTGGAAGAAGGCAGCTTACAAGCTATGATCAGACATTTTGTGTTCAACATATTTGCAGTTTGTCTGGCAATAATAAAATAAAATCTGCAGGATCCTTGAGGGTGCATGGGAGTTTGCCCAACCAGTCCACATGTGCTTTGTGGACTTGGAGAAGGCATTCGACCGTGTCCCTCGGGGAGTCCTGTGGGGGGTTCTCCGGGAGTATGGGGTATCGGACCCCCTAATACGGGCTGTCCGTTCCCTGTATGACCGGTGTCAGAGCTCGGTCCACATTGCCGGTAATAAGTCGGACACACTTCCAGTGAGGGTTGGACTCCGCCAGGGCTGCCCTTTGTCACCGATCCTGTTCATAATTTTTATGGACAGGATTTCTAGGCACAGCCAGGGCATTGAGGGGGTCCGGTTTGGTGACCTCAGGATTGGGTCTCTGCTTTTTGCGGATGATGTGGTCCTGATGGCTTCATCAGACTGTGACCTCCAACTCTCGCTGGACAGGTTCGCAGCCGAGTGTGAAGCGGCCGGGATGAGAATCAGCACCTCCAAATCCGAGTCCATGGTCCTCAACCGGAAAAGGGTGGAGTGCACTCTCCGGGTCGGGCATGAGATCCTGCCCCAAGTGGAGGAGTTCAAGTACCTCGGGGTCTTGTTCACGAGTGAGGGGAGGATGGAGCGGGAGATCGACAGGCGGATCGGTGCGGCGTCTGCAGTAATGCGGACTCTGCACGGATCCGTCGTGGTGAAGAGGGAGCTGAGCCGAAAGGCAAAGCTCTCGATTTACCAGTCGATCTACATTCCTGCCCTCACCTATGGTCATGAGCTTTGGGTAATGACCGAAAGAACGAGATCGCGGGTACAAGCGGCCGAAATGAGCTTCCTCCGCAGGGTGGCTGGGCTCTCCCTTAGAGATAGGGTGAGAAGCTCGGTCATCCGGGAGGAGCTCGGAGTAGACCCGCTACTCCTCCGCGTTGAGAGGAGCCAGATGAAGTGGCTCGGGCATCTAGTTAGGATGCCTCCCGGACGCCTCCCTGGTGAGGTGTTCAGGGCACGCCCCACTGGTAGGAGACCCCGGGGAAGACCCAGGACACGCTGGAGAGACTATGTCTCTCGGCTGGCCTGGGAACGCCTCGGGATCCCCCAGGAAGAGCAGGACGAAGTAGCTGGGGAAAGGGAAGTCTGGGCTTCCCTGCTTAGGCTGCTGCCCCCGCGACCCGACCCCGGATAAGCGGCAGAAGATGGATGGATGGATGGATGTATAGATAGTCAAGTCAGACAATATATGATGTAACAATGTTACATCATATACTGTATTTCCCTAAGCAGCTCCTATTATTTCCCATTTGAATGCCTATTTTGCTGTGAACAATATACCGGCAGCTGTCTAGTCTATACAATGTATAGTTTATTTTTATGAATCAAATAATATACATTTTATCATGACAATAAAACAAAACCAAATCAAACAAACTTCTTTCTTTGATAACTCACAATTAATTAAAACAAATGTGTTGTTGCTCTTGTAAGTTGTTGAACAGCCATTAAAGACAGAAATGCCATCACATCATACATCACACGTGTCACTAAAAACAGTGACACGTGATAGATGGTGAAGATAGCATAATGTGCTTTAAGATGGAGGGAGGGAGGGAGGGTGGGTGGACAGGGTAATTCAACTCAAAACAAATATAGCCCTCTTATCGTGGCGGTATTGTGATCATTAGTGTAGAGTTTCTTCTGGGGACATCAGATAAGGAAAGTCATCCGTGGGAAATTAAGTCCAAAACATCAGTCAATATTGACATACACATATATATAGCAATATAGCAATCTTTTACTTGTATTATAGTATGGCAAAATCAACATAAAAACATATATATTTTCACAGGCGTTAGTCACTATCAATACTTATCCAAAGGCCTCTTTCATATCCAGTTTCCTGTCACATAAATTATAAAAGGTCAGGTAACTGCACCCAATTGTCCTGAATTTGATGAATGAAATCCACTTAAACACTATGACCCCCCGTGAAAGCCAAGCATGTGACACCTGGGAAGTCATACATGCTAGACATACATATGAGAGAAAGTATGCTTTCAAAAGAAAAAGAAAACATATTTTTAACAAATAACTGGAGTGGAACTGGAATTGTTGCGTTTGGCGAGAGGTAAAACAGTAAATGCCAACCCTCCCTATGTGTCCCCATTTCCTAAAAGCTTCCTCAAAAAGACCAAACTTTATGTACACTCTTTTCCCACGAGTGGCAGTGATGCAAGTAGAAACAACAACACAACCTCAGCCACAGCCAACAGGTGAACCCATCATTATTGGTCCAGGTGTATTTGAAAAAAAGGCAACGTCTCACTCATGGACATCTGCTGATCGTTTTGACTATCTCCTGAAGCTGCGGTCGCCGTTTCTACTACACATGGATGGATGACCCGGCGGTCACCTCTCTGCGCGCACACAGGCCGCAGAGAGGCAAGCAGCCGCAGGTTTGTCGACACAACGCGGTGAAGCCCTTTGATGTCAAGCAGGGGGGTCAGAGGTCAGAGTTCACACCAACCTTCTAGTTACTTCAGAAGATCAGGCCCCACCAGAACACAAGACCACCAACCGTAGGGGGGGGTATATGTAGTAGCGAGGCCATTGGGTGGATTGGTGCTGGTTATTATTACTTTCTCCTCGTGTGGTGACAGCCCTCTAATAACCATCAACCAGAAGAAGGAAAACGGAGTGGTTTAACATTAACGCTTTCCAAAAACCTAAAACTGCGGCTGTAGCCAATGGATGGGACAGAAAGGCAAAAAAAACTGAAAAGTCAAGAAATGGAAATGAATGCCCGAAACTCCTGCTAAGTGCCATCGTGGTCAACAGATCACACAACAGATAAAAATGTCTACAAGATTGTCTCCCCCGTGGATTCCTTCATCAGATTTGGTGAACTACAGCGGCCGCTTTCTGTTTGGTTGGCTCCTACAGCACACCACTCTAATTACTGAAACTATGCACTTGTTTAAAAGACAACACACTTGAAATGAGACAGAGTGACAGATGGTTGTGTTGGGTTTAGGCAACAGTGAGGTGTTACGTTTGCTCAAGGATTCAGCATTCGGGAATGGTTCAAAAGCAAGGACGTATGGGAAACATTCATAAGGTTTCAGAGAAGGATAATATAGTTCACGTATGATTTGGTTTTATACGAACTATACATGTACATATATTCCATCAATAACATCCGGTGGATCCGTCTTTTAGGTTATCCTCAAAGACAAGTAAGGGACCGATTTGTTGTGCTGTCATGCTTCAGAGAGGGTCAGGCCTGACTCTGCTCCACACAACTCTAGTCTGCAGTACACAGGAAGCTAGGGCCATAGTGAAGGACCCCAGCCAGCCTCCTAGGCTAAACGCAATGTTTACAAAATGTAATTTCCCCAAACTAATTGTATTTACTAAATGAGACCTGATGAACTGCTGCAATCAAACCAAACGTGTATGCAATTGTTTTGTGTGATAATGTGTCTGCATGGTAATGTACTGTTATGTCTCTGGGTGAAACCAAAAGCAACAATGAAGTTGTATTTCATTATATCCGATACACAAAGCACTCTTCCTATTTAAAAGGAACATAACTTTAAGTGCTAACCTTTACAAATAGATCGCAAAATAAGGAGCATTGGTGAAAACCAATCAACAACAACAACTTTTACTACAATATGTTAGGGTTAGGTTCCTTCACTTTTCCTTACTTCCTTTACTGTGAATGTCTTCAATGTTGTGGCTGTCCGCTTTGAGGAAGACAAAAGGTTTGTTTCTGGAGATGAAAGGCATTCACCAGGTTTACCATTATCTCATCCTGTGTTACAGACTAGTAATATAACACTGATTCTTGAAAGCAGAATAGAACAAGAAAATGCGTCGTCTAAATGTGTCTGCTTGCATGTGCAGAGTCTGCCACCCAAAAAAAGGGGTACATTTAAAACACAACACATTACATTAAGAGGAGCACCAGGTACTCCACGGTGGACTGAATCAGGGTTACATAAATAGATATAAAATGCTGTGTTGAAGCCAAGCTGGCTTCAAAAAGTGTCTGTCCTCACTGATTAAGATAAGGACAGCCACTTATAGGAGCTACTGTGGGAGCTCATGTAACAGAATTCCAGGAAGTTATTGTATTATATTTATCACGTCCAGCAAACCCATCATGTCCGCCCATCCTACTCCTGAGTCATTCCTGGAAATAGGAATCCATCCTCCTTCCTTCTTTAGGTTGCTTCACTAACCCTAGAGGGTTAAGTGTGTGGTGCAGCATCTTATAACGTGTGGCCTGTGAAGCCCTTTGAGACTGTAACTGATGTTTAAGGGCTACACTTGGTTTTGGGGGCTGCAGGGGTTTGCATGTTTTGCTTGATAATCATTAGTGTGAGAGTGTAGAGTGGCTCTCCCTCTATCCCTCTCGCTGGCTCTCGGAAATGTGTTAAAAGAAGGGACCTTGTGCATCATAGTGCTTGGTGTGTGTGTGTGTGCTGGGGAACACCGTGGCAGGGACAAAGCGCCATTGTTGGGTGTGCATAGAGCGGTATAGTCAGATAGGGCTCTTTTTACACCAACTAATGAGTCAGTTTAGTCAGTTGTCTTTTCTCATCCCCTCTCCACAATGTGCTCTTTACTCAGCGTCAGCCGGTCTCATTCAATTGTTGGAAGACATAAACGAATGAAACCGTATCTCCGATAACCCGACATTGGACGAGTTTGACGTGAACACTATTCATGCAAGAGTGAACAATAAATACTAAAGGTAGGTTACTTCAGACGGGAGACATAACACCGCAGAATAAACTACAACGACCTCTGTCACCCGACTAGGCTGCTGCTGCTGCTGCTGCTGCTGGTGGTGGTGGTGGTGAGGGGGGTGGTGAGGGGGGTGGTGGTGTGGGTGGTGGTGGTGGGGGGTGGTGAGGGGGGTGGTGAGGGGGGTGGTGAGGGGGGTGGGGGTGGTGAGGGTGGTGGTGGTGGTGAGGGGGTGAGGGGGGGTGGTGGTGGTGGTGGTGAGGGGGGTGGTGGTGGTGGTGGTGAGGGTGGTGGTGGTGGTGAGGGGGTGAGGGGGGGTGGTGGTGGTGGTGAGGGGGGGTGGTGTTGGTGGTGGTGAGGGTGGTGGTGGTGGTGAGGGGGTGAGGGGGGTGGTGGTGGTGGTGAGGGGGGTGGTGGTGGTGAGGGTGAGGGTGGTGGTGGTGGTGAGGGGGTGAGGGGGGTGGTGGTGAGGGGGGTGGGGGGTGAGCGGGGTGGTGGCATTCACCAAGCCATCGGTGGCGGCTCGTGCGCAGGCACCTTCGGGAACAAAGCACCCTGTTCAGGTATCGGGTCTACAGGATGACAACCCACCCCCGTCCTCCGTTGACATCAGTCTGGAGGACGTGCCGACTTCATTTGCAGAACGCAATGATCCAATTCTGGACCAGTTCTACGGCAGCGAGCAAGGGCTGCAATACCAGGGCCGTTTCTAGCTGTTTGGGGGCCCTATGCGAGATAACATTTTGGGGGCCCTATGTTATCATGGGGGGGGGGGGGGGGGTGCGAGCGCGATCATAACCCACCCGGACCTAGGGCCAGCGGCATCTGGCTAGAAACGGCTCTGCGCAATACAATAGTAAGCCAGCTGAAAACGGGCCCTTCAAACTACACTTACACTGTTCTTTCGTGACGACATGTTTCGGTGGTGAGCTGTAGCGTGCCATCAAGCCGCATCAGCAACATGTCACGATCAGCAACACAGCATACATTGCTCATGTCACGCTACTTCGACTTCCTCTGTCTACAGGAACACAGGACACATTGTAGACTTCATATAAAACTAAATGACTTCAAAGGCAAAGGGCAATATACATATCCAACGAGGAGTTGCTTCATTCTAGACATTCAAATTTCATTAAAATCTTACCAGCCACTTAATAGATTACCATTGTTGTTTTGGCTGGGGTGTGATGCAATCTACCAGCCACTTGCAAATTTTACCAGCATTTGGCTGGTGCTACTTTTGTGCCCTTGTGCTTTGCCTTCAATCTAAATACCAAAACAAAATAAATGACTATTCTTAATACTGCTTGAAGATTGACAAAACATATTTGGTTAAAGCATGTTATTAGCAGAATAGCATTACTATATTTCAAATCAAATCCCTACCTATAGCTCCTGGAAATGACTGCATGTGCTTGTGTGTTTGGTGTTGAGACCTTACAGGTGTGATCAGCTATAATGACAATTTGAGGGGAGGACCATTTCAAGTTTGTGATAATCTTGGTTACATAATACAAGTACCGTGAACCGTAACTAAAAAAATATAACCCACATAAGGCCACTGGATTACATGTACATATTTAAAGAATCAGAAACAGGCAGTGGCAATTTACTCATCCCTCACACCAGGTCCAAAGAAGGGGAGGCAGCTTTTAGTGTATATGCCAAGCTGTTCCATGTTTGTGGGGCAGCCCCACAAAAATGGAACACCTTGGCTGACAGACATGTCACATCCGTTGCATCTTTTTGCAACAGCATTCTGTTGAACTGTGTGCGCGTGTGTGCATGTGTCCAAGGTTGTGAGTGGGTGCGCATGTATGAGTTCAAGTGTGTATGTGGTGAAGATGTCATACATGAGTTTACTTGCACTCTTCAATTGATTCCAAATTGATTGTGAAGCACATTGAGTCTGCCTTGTGCATGAAATGCGCTTTATAAATAAAATTGAATCAAACGAGACGTGTTGTAGCAGAACGCGCCAGTGAAATACTGCCACCCCGCGGTGTATGCACGGAACTGCATCGGTATGTTCACCGCCCCGTGCCCAGTGTACCCACCTACTGCCATCTAGCGGCGATAATATACATTTAATCACGTTTAACTCGGAAAATTGAGCGTTATTGCCCAAATTATTGGAATTTTAATGACTTAATTTCGTCACATGTTCAATTGTAAATAGGTCAGTTATTGATACTTTCCTTGCTTCTAATGCACATTGTTCTCCAAAACAGTTTTCACATGCTCAAAGTGCTCAAACTATTCCAAGCTGCAACTTATTTAACACAGCAATTTACCATTAACTTGCAATTTCTTGTGGGGCATTTGTTGGATGTGTGATCACACTGTGACCAAAATAGTTAATCAAAGCTCAGTCATAGCATCAGAAATGCTATATTCACAACAATGAGGATTTGAGACATTTAAAAATCACCACTTATAAGGGTTTAATCACGTGAAAACCTTTACATTTTTTCAGATGGGAAAATTAGTCAATGCACTACAAATATTTTATGTTACATATCTGCGACATTTCGAGGACTTCAGTCCCCAGACTCAAAAACATTGACTGCCACCCAAAAAATTCATTTAACTCTTCATGAAGAGTCTAACCACCCCGTACATCACAAGTCCCAACTTCAGTTACAAAATTCCTTGCACATTACACAGTAAAATTCCTGCATCTACAGTTAACTAAATAAAACAAAAACGTTGGGATACAACACTTTCACAAAAAAGTAAAACAAAATTATACAGTTTTTTTAAATGTACAAGGTGTATCTGAAAAGACAGGGAAACTTTGCGGACAGCAACTCATCTTACTCTTGGGGGAAGAAAAAAAACAAAGCTGGAAAACTCAACTTTCCTGTGGCTGAAAAGTTCAGAAATGAGAACTAAGCAGCCCTCTCGCCATGGAGGGAGGGGGAGCAGTGTGGAGGGGTGGGGCGGTGGGGGTTGAAATGCCCACCAACAGTTAAATATATACCAATGCTTTCTGGAATGTCCAACGGCTCTTAAAACTGATGAAAACCAGAGTCCATTCAACAGGTAAAACAGACTGCTTAGTCATCAAACTTGATCTTCTTTCCTTGGGGCTTGCCGAAGCCTCCACCACCACCACCACCACCACGACCTCTTCCGCCTGGGAGGGAGAGAAAAAGAAACTTGGCATCAACTCACAATTTCATTTCAATTTACGTCATTAAACACGCAGAAATTATTTTACCCTTGCGGCAGCAGACAATTTTTTTGCGGTTACCTCCAAATCCGCCACCACCTCCGCGACCACCGAATCCTCTTCCGCCTCCCCTTCCACGGCCACCACCGCCGCGCCCGCCAAATCCTCCACGACCTCCGAATCCACCGCCTCGACCTCCGAAGCCGCCGCCGCCGCCACCACGACCGCCGCGCCCACCACGGAAGCCACCGCTCTCGCCCTTGGGCCTGGCGTAGTCGAGGGTCACTCGGCTGCCGTCGATCTCCCCCTCCTCCATCGCCTCTTTGGCGGCCTTGCAGTCGTCTTCCGTGTCAAAATCGACAAAACCAAAACTAACGGGTGGAGAGAAATAAGTTTAGTTTCATCTGTTGACCTTGGGTTGCAAATGTGTTCATGAGATTAAAGCTCTGGAGTTAGTCAACTTTTTTTACATTCAATTATTAAAACACAATTTAAATTAAATTATGAAATGATAAATGCAGTGATTACAGTCCCATAAAGGAACGTTCTAGTCAATTTTGTTTCACATCAGACATGGGTTACACCCACAGGTCAAGGGAGGCGCCCGATATAATGTGACATGAATCTACTTCTCGTATGACTCCTGACTCGTCAGGGGTGGACAAGAGGAGCTTATGAGAAGGGTTGCAGGCAGAGGAACAGTTCTGGATGACGTACCATTTAGACGCTCCCGTCTCCCTGTCTGTGACTACCCTGGAGCTCACAGCTCCCTGGAAGGCCTCCCTCAGCGACTCATCCGTGGTGTCCTCAGACAGGCCCTTGACGAACAGGACTTTTGTGGGACCTGAGGGTAGTAGGAGAACCGCAAAATGAGTCACGGCTGGATTTGTCAAGTCCTTCGGGTCTAATTATGGTTGTTCATCCGCCACATTGGCAGTATTGGCCTCAAATTCCTTTGCATTGACCAAATCAGGACTTGACTATCTTTGACATCGTCACAGAGGTTACGAGGATAGGTTTGTCATCATATTTGGCCACGCACTACAGTAACATTTGAGAACCAGCCCACAGTCGGGATTCAAGGTTGTGACCATGGATGGTGTAGAAATATGTGTATGTACCCGATCTGCTTTGGCCTCCGTCTCTGCTGGTGCAGAACTCCAGTCTGACCATGCGCCCTTCGATATCAGTGTTATTGAACTCCTCCAGGGCCGCCTTCGCATCCTCCATGTTCTCAAAGTCCACAAAGGCAAAGCTACACGGGGCAAAGGGGAAAATTCATTAGAATTAATTATCATGGCACAATTGACATATCAAGTCAATTGTGCCATGACCAGATGAGAACAAATGAGACCCTCAAGTAGAAATTAGTGAACTCTAGCCGGCACTTCGAAAAGATCAAACATTGCATATCTGTCATATCTTGCTTGACTAATATAAAACAAATACTTCCATGTATTGCAGAGCTGACCAATGCCACTCGCACTTACCCCTTTGGTTTGCCGTTATTCTGTGGAATCCGAATTGAAACAGCCTTTTCGAATGTAGCTTGAAGTGCATCTTCTGTGGCGTTGAATGAGAGATTGTTGACCATCAGGGTTTTGCTCTGTGGTGCAGCCCCTGCTGCAGAAAAGAGGGAAGAGACCATTAGCACCATGGGATTAAGATGTTCTGGTCATGTTCCAGATGTGACCAGGTCAGTACTTGACTATCTTCTGAAAATCGTCATAAGAGAATCAGGAAGTAATGTTTGCATCATATCTGGTAGCATAGCGCGATAAAAATGGACCAACGCGTGGGGCCGCTTACCTGAGCCCATTTTGCCCCTCTGGCTCTTGTCTCCTACGAAGTCGACTGTGATGGTACGTCCTTGGACCTCTGCCCCCTGGGACACTTCCAGCATCCTATCAGCCTCCTCTTCCGTCTTGAACTCAATGTAGGCAATGCTGTCGACAGAACAAAATAACTTCAGATTTCGTGCCAACAAGAGAAATGTAAATCCACAGCTGGGTTACTTATACATATTAACAATTTGAAAGCCCAGTAGCGGATTAATTTCAAAGCAAAGTTAAAGGCAACCAACTTCTACACAAAATAGACTTGGTTGTAGTCAACCAAGTCCTTGGGCACTGTACCAGCGATTGAGGATAGAACCGGCATATAAGAACACACCGGCACCGAAGACATAGCACTGGCTTTATTCTACCTCCAAACATACATACACAAGTACTACACAACCACATGTATGCCAAGAAATGGAGGGGCCATACTGGAATTATTCAGCACAAGCTACTTACAATTAGTCTGGAAACCAGACGAATCTCAGAGCTCGTTTTATTTGCTCTGGCAGATAAGCCTGGCCCCCGTCCCGCCCTCCCGACAGATTTGCCAGGCTAACTTACAATGTGTACATTTGTAAATATACCGATTGTGTCACACTTTAGCTATATAGAGAAAATAGACATTTCTAGATAAATGCTTGCTTTCTCCCAAAGGAAAGTCATTTGAGGAGGACTCACCCTCTGTTTCCACCAGTCTGGCCAGCGGGTACTCTGATATCAACAGCACTCTCGAAGCCCTCCTTCAGGTCGTCTGCCGTACATTGGAAGGGAAGATTCTTCACAAACAGTGTCCGTGCGTCCCGATCTGTAAGGAGAGGACAGCTTGTCAGCCAATCTTTATGGCAACACTAATTCAGCCAATCCCAAAAGGCATAACGTTTGGTGTAACAATCTCCCACTTATTGTTAGAACATTTATGATTTTTAGTGCCATCAACAAAACCCAGTACCTTTTCTGTCGCCGGGGCCTGCTTCTTTGCTGCGGGCTTTGTCTAGCTTGATCTCCTGACCGAGAACCTTCTTGCCATTCAACTCCATGGCTTTCTGCATGTCCTCGTCAGAGGTGAAGTCCACATAGCCAAACCTCCTGTAAGAGCAAGACGAGGGCAAACGGTTAATACACCAACTCTGGATACAAACCATGTTTTAGAGCGCTAAACAAAATTTCTGGAAAGTACTACATTCACCAGCTATACTACTGGCTCAATAGTTAAATAAAGTCAAACTAACCCAAATTTAAATTTGTTCTACACACGTTTGAGTTCCCTGGTCTTCTGAGCACTGTACCAGCGATTGAGGATAGAATCGGCATATGAGAACACGCCGACACCGAAGACATAGCACTGGCTTTATTCTACCTCCAAACATACATACACGAGTACTGAGCAACAGCATGTATGCCAAGAAATGGAGGGTGGTCCACACAATTCATAATTTCAACAAGTCATCTGCAAGCCACGGTACACCGCTTTTAATGTGATGACTCATGCGTACCTGGAGGCACCTATCCTGACGTCTGCCACCTCAAGGCTCTTCTTGGAGAAGAATGCCCTCAGGCCGTCCTTGAGCTCATCAAAATCCTTCTCCGAATTCAAGTTTCCCACGAATAGGCAGAAGGCTACGGGGAAAGCAAACCCAAAAGGTATTGGTCATTCGTTTGGCTTGCATGTGGAGCTGGGGTTAACAGAGTTAGCTAGACAACACTCAGAACATTGTTTAAAAGTTAACATCACATAGATCAGTATTAAGTCCCTTGTTGATCATCACCGATTGTCTGCAAATGTTGCACAAAAAAAGATTTGCATTTCAGTCTCACCTTCGCCTTCTGACTTAGCCTTCTTGGCAGGTGGTGTGTCTTTTTTGTTGTCTGCCTTTCTTTTGACGGGTGCTGGGGCATCTGTAGAACAAGGCATTCGTTTAGAGACATGGTCCTACATAAACCAGCATGTATTAAGAGTACTGCAGGAGAGGCTAGAGCAAAGTTCATTCCAGTCGCCGCCGCCACAGTAATGTAACCAAGCATTTGTCTTGCACTCACCCTCTTCCTCATCGTCATCCTCGTCGTCATCCTCCTCCTCGTCGTCATCTTCCTCCTCAGACTCTTCCTTGGCCTTGACCATGCCGGCCTTCTTGGCCTTGGCAGGGGCCGGAGCAGTGTCCATCTCCTCCCCAGAGTCTGAGCGCCACAAAGAACGCCATGTTAGCATCAACACATTAACCAAAACATTCACGCTGCCATCGAGACTACGTCAGAATACTCATAAAGAGGTTGACTTCACAAACAGTCAGAATTAAGTCCCTTTGTTGATCATCACACGCAGGTTAGAAAGCCACCAAAATTGGAAGTCAAACCTGTAATTCAAATATATTTAAAGAGTTAACACGTACCATCCTCTTCATCATCATCATCCTCCTCATCCTCAGACTCCTCAGCTGCGGGGGCCTTTGCGGCAGGCTTGGCTGCGGCCTTCTTGGGTGGTGCGGCCTCCTCCTCGGACTCATCTGTAGACAGTTGGGTTTGGATGAGTCAATGGGCTAATGTAACACATCCTTCAGTTCAGCAAAAAAAAGGCACATATCTAGGTTGCATGCAAGCTAATGCAATGTATATATAAACCTGATATTCATTGGCATTATATTATACAGTGTACCAGCGATTGAGGATAGAACCGGCATATGAGAACACATCGGCACCGAAGACATAGCACTGGCATTATTCTACCTCCAAACATACATACACGAGTACTGAGCAACAACATGTATGCCAAGAAAGGAGGGGGGAAGAAAGCACATCTTAAAATAGTGTGGTCGTATAACAGATTTTGAGTGTATGCGGGCACCCTCATTTCACAGCACCCAACAGAAATGGAAAATTCTTCCATTTGGCCCCATTAATGCTTTACTTCACACAAGGATGGTCCCAGGCGATCATAGACAACATGTGCCTACCATCATCCTCATCATCCTCCTCCTCCTCCTCTGAAGACTCCTTCTTTGCGGGGGTAGCCTTGGCCTTCACAGGTACCTTCTTGGGTGGGGGGGCCTCCTCTTCTGACTCTACATATTAAATATAATGAAATCGTCAATGAGGGGCATGCAATGATTGCAAGGGAGAGCGCCCAAGCCAAAGATGAGAAAAAAGGGGCACCCCTTGGAGCACCCAATATACACATCTTAAGTAGATTAACACTTTATTTACCAGAGTCGTCCTCGTCGTCATCTTCTTCTTCTACTACTTTAGCGGCCGCTTTGCCGTTTTTAGCTGGGGCGGCCTTGACTGGCTTGGCTGGCGCCTTCTTCACTGCCTTTGGTGGGGGAGCCTGGGGGGGGGGGGGGGGAACAGAGATGGAGTGGGTTTAAAAAAAAAAATCTGCTTCGTCATGTCAAACCTCGGCGAAATTAAAAGCAACCAATCCAAAACATAAACGTTGTGTACCTCTTCCTCCTCGCTGCTCTCCTCTTCCTCGCTGGACTCCTCCACTTCCTTGGGGGGTGGGGGGGCCTTTTTCTTCGGCGTCGCTTTTTTAGCGGCCTGTCCAGAAAATAAGTCACACGGTGTACACGAATTTAAAGAAAGGGCAAAAAGGCAAGAAACTGAACAAAAACAGACCACGTGGGCATCACCTTGGCCTTGCCTCAGGTGAGCCCCCCTGTGACACTGGGTGCGAGCGCCAAACCCACGTGGAGCCCTCGGGGACCCGGAGCTAACTAGCACGTTAGCATGTTAGCACGTCTTCAAAACACACGAGGGACGCGAACCGTTAAGTGGCACTTAAAAGTCAGAATAAAACAGCACCTCCCAGTCATTGCGCCAACCACAAACCTACAACCACGTTATCCGCGTTCATTTTCTTTCGTTAATTTTTTTTCTCAGCATACCAGTTTAAGAATAAATAAATAAATCAGTCCGGAAGGGGAAACGGGAGGTTAACGGGGATGCTAACGCCGCTAGCGGGCCGGCCAACACGTGTCGTTTATTTAACGTGACGCGGTGGGGGGGTTATAATAACACGTTTGCATGCCAGCTTTACCCGTGTTAAATATCCCGTCGGATTAAGTGGGGCTGCATCAATATTAAACCCGCCCTGCGTGGACGCAGGACGCGCCTGTGAGCCATTTTGAGCAGCGAGGGGGGGAGGCTGGCTGCGGGCCTGGCGGACAGCGAATCCAACATGGCTGACCGAGCCCGTGTTAAAGTGCACAGATTCACAGTTCGCGTTGTTGCCTTGCCTCGTTTTCGTTTTCTAGCAAATACCACGACTACAGGGGCACCGTTGTAAAAAAAAAAAAACACAAAAAAAACAAACAAACATACCTCACTAAATGAACATCAACGACAGCCGTCATTTCTATTTCCCCCGGTTTTCAAACCGCACAACGCATGAACTTAAGCGACATGAAGGCCGTTCTTTTTTTAAGCGTAACCCTCCCCCCTCCAGCATAAAGGCATTAAAAACATATTCACAACGAACGAGCAACAAACACAGGGGCACAAGGGGGTCTCTCACCTTTGCTGCTAACTTCACCATGGTGAGCCTTTTTAAGAAATGGACGTGGAGCGCGTGAGTGTATGGGCTGCGGCTGCACTGCACGTGGCTCAGCTATCGTCTCTGAGCATGGAGATAGAAAGACAGGAAGCCCGGAGACGCGCTTAGTACTGCCCTGCGAGGCTCGCGGCGCGTCCACGAGGCCCCGCCCCCGAGGAGCCCTCCTCCAATCGCGGCCTCGCCCGCATATGCCGACGCGTTTTGCGTCAGTTCTGGGGGTCCGCGATCTGGGGGTCTCTGGTCTGCTAACATGAGGGGGACACGTGACACATGAGGTTTTCATATATATATATATATATATATATATATATATATATATATATATATATATATATATATATATATATATATATAGTAGACTATAGTTATATAGTTGAACTTTTTCGGGACATTTTGATATGCAAATTGCCTTCAGGGTGTTGTCGTCATCATATCGTCTTTCTAATCATCCGCTCAGCCAGGGTTCTTGTTCGCCACACCAGCTGTTTACTTCCGCCACGTGGTCGCTGCGTGCAAGCGGCCATCAACCACGTGCGCGTGCATAATCGATATGTTTCAAGCACGTGTCACTGTAGGAGGGACTTTTGTTTTGTAACAATGAAGCAGAAATAAAAGGTTGATTAAACTTTTGTAAGTATATATATATATATATATAAATTATTATTATTATTATTTTTTTACATAGGCTATATATAATAAATAACACAAGTAGGCCTAATATCAGTGAGTGGCACCATAATTAAAATACATCCTCATTAGTCTGAGTGTTTCCAGCCTGTCTCTTCTGATGTTTGCACTCACTGTTAGCTATATTTTAAATCTGCATTTGCATTGCCACTTTCATTTCACTGTAGATCATGCATGTGTATGTGACAAATAAAGTTCTTGAATCTTGAAATCCATGGTTTTTGCAAAACACGAAACAGAACATAAACACATTATTAGGATATGTTATGATACATTTTCACAAAAGCCCTATTCACTGGCAATAATTCAGAAATAATTAAGCAAATCAAAGTAGGCCTACTGATTATATTGTAAACAAACTCCTTTCAATCCACGTTTCACCCGTTGCTGCACCTGTGCCGGGAATATGTATTGAATTGCAACAAATTCTCTCGGCTCACCTTACCTTATCTCAAGGCACCCCAGTGTCGCCACACTGGTTGGGAACCACCGCACTAGACTATCCTGCGCATTAAAAAACAAGGACAAAAATGAAGAACCATGTCTCCACCTTGCCAGTGTGCAAACCAACAGGGTTTCATATGGATCTCTAGTCAGTGTGTGGTTGATTGAAGACCTTTTTCAGCAGAGCAGGATAGTCAAGTAGTAGTGGTTCAGGTGTCTGAAAGTTTGACTCTTTTCTCGACCAGGAGACATTCATGTGTACGTTTGACTGGCCAATGGTAGAATAACCCTGGGTTGGGTGTACAGTACCATCTCTAAGAACGAGTGTGAATGCCTGTAATTTTAAACATCAAGTCAACCTTAGTCACCTCAAGTCACAACTGATGACTCCACCTTTTCCCAACAATCTCAGCACTGAGGATATGCCCCCAAATGGCAGACCATCACAGGAAGCAGCCCTTCTTCTAAAACCAGCTTCAATTTGCTAGTCCAGTCCAAATGCTGAAAAGCCACTTTCACAGAAGATGCAAAAGCCAGAGTATCATTAAGGTTAGAGAATGGCAAAAATGGCATATGTTTACAAAGCCCTAGTGACATAGTAGCCTACATACGTATTTGTACAAGATGTCATTGCAGTAGAACTACGTGGAAGTCCCCTTTGTTACACCTGGATAAAACACTAACATAGAAGAGCCAGAAGCTGGTATGGCTGCTAAAAACTTTTGTAAGTTTGATCACTTCCATTCTGTAGCTTTCCAAACCTAGATGGACAACGGTCTTGGCTATAATCAGGAAGAAAATATTTTATTCTTAAAGGGATAATTTAGATGTTGGATGAAGTGGGGTTGTATGATGAACTTATCTAGAGTCGGTGTATTACCTACAGTAGAAAGCAGTTGGCATGCTCCCAGTTTGGAGAAGCTGACAGCTGTACCAGCACAGACGCTAAGCAATGTACTGCTGTGAACGGGGCCAGCAGCCCTTTCCTTTGGCACTACATGTTCTCAACCGTAGCACTTCTGTATTCCTACGCATAAGTGGCGCTCTCTCCCAACGGCACATTTGCGCTTATGCGTAGGACTATTTTGTAGCGGAAGTGTGAAGTGGGCCTTTATTTAGGCAGCTAAAATACGTTTTGCTGCTGGCCCCGTTCACAGCAGTACATTGTTTAGTGTCGGTGCTGGTACAGCTGTCGGCTTCTCCAAACTGGGGGCGCGCCGACCGCCTTCTACTGGAGGTAATACACTGACTCCAGATAAGTACCTCATACAATCCCACTTCAAAACATCCAAACTAGGGTTAGGGTCCCTTTAAAGACACTGTCTGACATGATTTAATATCAATAACCAATCATAACACCACCCACTATCCCTTCATCTAAGTCTGATATGTTGTGTCATGATGTTATTATTAGGTGGATTGGAGAAACTATCAGCCAGTGACATAGTTTTGAGGTTTTTAACTGTTTCTGAGCATAGTTTCAGGGACATCAACAAGA
The DNA here is from genome assembly GCA_030340625.1 of Merluccius polli. Lineage (NCBI taxonomy): Eukaryota > Metazoa > Chordata > Actinopteri > Gadiformes > Merlucciidae > Merluccius > Merluccius polli. The sequence continues at coordinate 57,588 of JAOPHQ010005480.1, read as the reverse complement.
CTAACAATGAATAATTTAGTTTTGTTTGGAAATATTATTGGTTTTTTTTGGTTATTGGTTAATGGTTATATTATCAGATTTCATTCTCTTTTTTTCAAATCATTAATTAATTAAGGGTAATGTTAATGTTGAAGAAATAATGTTTTCAAGGTAATGTGCCCTAGTGGCATCATATTTGAGATAATATTTGGCAAATATGATTTGGCTATTGGATATGTCAGGGTGTTATTTGTTCCAACATTACATTCAGGGACGTGTAGTGGAATGTGGTAAAACAAGGTTTTAATACTACTGCCAGCTTCCTCATTTGCTCACTTCAACCATTTGTCTCTGTTAATAAATGGCAGAGGGTCACATACTTGCCTGCAGGGGGAGACATGTATGCATTTTTGGTTCTCGTATTCAGCCGAATCTGCATCCTCCAGCACACTGTCCTAAACTTACCATACATCCATGGTCCCAAAGAGTTTCATTGTGAAACACAAGTTTTGTTAAACTTTTCAAATATTTGGGTCAGATATTTTGGAAAGGCAGTGCTCATTTACCCATGTATACACAGCGAGGACACATTTTTACAGGGAAGCAGAGCGTTACTTATTTACCTTTGGCAAGGCCAAGGTGAGGCCAAATATTCAAAACCTAGTTTCAGGGCAAAGCATCGTGAGGTTGCATAAGCCTATTGAACACACTGAAAGGCCTAACAATAATATTATGGATGGTTTTGTGACACTACACACACTACGAGAACCCATTTAAAGTGCATTACAGACGGTACAAACGGCGTATAACAGGTGTCACTGCATCGGCACTTGTGTGTCTCAGCATGGTGCTGCCCTCTAGTGGGCAACAACAATTTCTCACTGCATCCCCTATAATGTCATTTCACCTCGATGCAACAACTTGTATAACAAAACCTTATTTTCACTTGTCTCTATACATTTAACAATATTGTTTTAAGGCCATGGCTGGTACATAACTGAATTGTTGTTTACTGTTTGTACTGTAGACCTACTCCAAATGGTATGTAATGTAATTAGCTAATAGGCCTACATAATTTGAGCCACACAGCCGCATCAGCTTCCCTCATCGTACACATGGGGGGAAAGGATGATGCATAGCAATTGAGATTTTATAGACTGTGTCATGTTTCAGAATTAAACATGGTAAAGTCTGGCTATTGTACTTAATTACATTAAAGACCTTTTAATCTCCCATAAAATGAATAGCTATGTGTTTGTTAGGTATAATGTTGTGTTAAATGAACCCTTGGAACAGCATCCTATTCTAAATAGAGTTAGCCTGTTAGACCTGCACAGACGATGCACAGCACATTGACCAGATCGCCTCTCCTCTCAGTTCTACAGGAATACAGCAACACACTTATATAATTATAGCACAAAGTTAAAAGGACACTTTTAAGTGCACATGGAATGTTCTTTTATCATTTTGAAAACATTTACAACTATTTGAGACAAAAGGAAAAAAGTTACAAACAGAATTGACCTGCAGTTTGCATCCATTTTCAAAATGTTACATAAATAAAACATATTTATAAATATCTCTTTTTATAAACATATAAATAGTTTTTTTTAAACATAAATACATGTATGCATGTGTGGAGGAGAGAAGAGTACATGAATGTACAGCAGCAACAATATACAGCTTTGCGGTTTGTAGTTTTGTTTTTTTACACCGTTGTCTGTCGTCTCGTATGGTTCTTTTCTTCGTGTATGAGCTGGTCGTGTATGTGTTACATATATTTTTTTGTATATATTTATAGATATATGCAGGATAGTAGCACTGTCATCTCAGTCCTTGTTTATGCTGGTCTCGGTGGCGTTTTCGTACCAAATATCTGTCGTCTCTTGATGATCCTTTCTTTCCCCTCAGGTGAGAACAAACGGAGTCCACATAGTTCCAACCCATCGTCGTGGTCTGAGAGGAGAAGAACAAGAAATTATTTGAATGATGAATGATGAATGTATTTTTTACTCACTCACTCACAAACAGCTCCTACATTAGCTTAAAAATTGGGATCTTTTGGAGGAGTTTGACTGTGTTTGCCTTTTTTTTTTTTTTTACAAAGATACCCACCCAAACACACACACACACACACACACACACACACACACACACACACACACACACACACACACACACACTTAGGCTCCTGACTTGTTGGAGGCTGGAATTGTGAGCCAAATTCTTTGAGCAACACAATTTGTCTGCAAAAGATCACACCCTCTCCTATTTCCTATTTCCATGTGGTCCAAGTCTCTGTCAGGCCTTCTGAATCACTTGGATGCCAATGACCTTTTTAAATAAAGTGTAAAGAAAAGGGATTTCCTGACCTTTCCTCCTGCCATGTACATTATAGTGATTTACAATGCACTTCCACACTCTCTCTTAGTCTCAGCTCAGCCGCCACTCAAAACACTTTGAAACTCAAACGTCCACCACTCACAGAGCAACAGCAACCATCCTCGTGAGCAGCGTTCGAGTGCCTCCCACTCAAGAACACCATAACACACCACAGAGAACTGAATCACCAGCCCTCCAACCCTCTTCTTATGGTAACCAGTTTGTATTGGATACAGGTATCACCATAGCGTGCAGACACACACACACACACACACACACAGAGACACACACACACACACAGACACACACACACACACACACACACACACACACACACACACACACACACACACACACACACACACACACACACACACAGTCGTATGTTGTTTCTTGTATCAATTTCCCCTGAAAGACTCAGACTGCTGCAGCTGACCTCATTATGTGAAGCCAGTCTGCCCATGCTTCCTCTTGGCACCCCTACTGTGTTTACTTGAATAAATGAACCATATGATTTCCAATTGAAATGTCTCTCTCTCTCTCTCTCTCTCTCTCTCTCTTGATCTAGCTCTCTCTCTCTCTGTCTCTCTGTCTCTTTCTCGCTCTTTCTTTCCACATTTTGCTTGGTAACTGTAATGGCACAATAATAATAATAATAATAATAATAATAGTAAAGGTAAAAAAAAAAAAAAGTGGACTTACAAACACTATCTTCTGCTTCTCCACTTCTAGCAGCCCATGCCGCTGATGGTGCCTATCCTGTCCATCTTGTGTCCGAAGCAGCCGCTCCGGGCCGCGGACCCGGCTTTCTTGGTGCCGGACTTGTGTCTCCGTGGGGGGGGCTGGTCGTTCAGGAGGCGCGCCCACATGCCCCTGGCGCGCGTGTCCATGCGCAGCTCCCGTAGTAAGCGCAACCGGGAGCGCACGTTCTCCAGCCTCCGCTCCCGCTCCTCCGACTCCATCAACTCCGCCAGGTCCTCGCCCAGCACACTTTTTACGCTCTGCCACAGAGATGAATAAAAAGAAAAAATATAAATATATATATAGGCCTATATATATTTCTGTCCGGCATCATATCAGATATATAGTATCAACAGATGAATGGATGCAGGCTGTTCACAGTCTGCTTGAATGGAGTGGAGGTTTGCGCAACGTTCATTGATTTCGTTATAGCCTGTTTGAAGACCGTATTTATTAATGGAAGTAGGTTATTATCATATTTTGCATAGTGGTTGCATGTGCTATATCTATGTAAATAGGTCTAGATCCCCTATTTTCATTGACTTTAACAACCGTGAATGGTAACTACCTGAAATCTAGCTGGTATGCACTTGCGTCGTCAGAAATAAAGTATCATGATTATTGAATCCCTCCCCGCGTCTTTCTAGTTGTTTTTAGATTTACTCCATTTACGATAGCAATCAACAAATTCGGACAAATAGCAATTTGGTGTTTGCATAAAAAGCGCAAAAAAAGTCTGAAACGAAATTCTGTATATTTCCAATCACTATAATTGACTTATTCACAATCACAACACAAGGAGAGACTAATGATTGCACTATCTGCATGCGTAATGGCATTTTACGCAAGGAAACGCACTGCTCAATAAACCCGCCCAGCAGCTCAGTTTTGCAGGGTTGCTTGAACATATTTGCCCGGTTGGTCAATTAAAGACTGGCTGGTCGTGAGGCGCATCGTGCAGCCGTTGGTGAGACCGCGTCTCCGTGAAGCGCGCCCTGAGCTGATCCATCAGGAAGGTTTTCTACTCCACGTTATTTTTTTACAACTTACTTGTATTATGGCTCAGCAGTGGTGCACTGGTTTGAGATCCACGTCCAATTCATCCAATCAGTTGTTATTTTCTAATTGACTTGTGCAATGCGTAAAGAAGCGCAAAACGCATATTGGAATAGGCTAAAGTTAATAACCTACTAGAAAAACAGAAATCCCACACATCTAGTTAATCATGAAGCATAGCGGCAGGTATATTAACGACTTACCTTTTGTGGCGCCTGAGTTAAGGGTTTCGCCCCTGTCCTTACTGAAAGCAGGGTGATAACAAGTCCACAAGCCACCAAATGCAACAAGTTCATGTTGAGAGAGGGACAGAGTTTTTTAAATAATACAGATATATAAAGGGGGGATCAATCCTCCTGTGTGGCTAAGTGTTGGGTTTAAAAGAGTCGGTGTGGTATCACTTAGGGGAGTAGTGGTGATGGTCTCGGTCCGTCCTTTACTCCAAAGCCTCCAGTGTTACTCTACTATTTGAATTACCACTCTGCCGCTTTATAGCCGCTCGTGGTGACGTCATGATAACCTGCGTAATGGCCCTCCCCGTGGTGCCCGTGCCAAAGCCACTCTCCCCCCCCACCTCCCCCACCCTCACCCCCCCCCTCCACCCCTCTTTACCTGCGTCCGAGCACGTCATGTAAGTGATTAATTAAATGATACAAGCGCTTGTCATTGTGTTTTTTTTTTTTTTTTTTTGGGGGGGGGGGGGGGGGGGGGGGGGGGGAAATGTGATATAGGCTATCAAAATATAGTCCTCCTTCTCCTTTTGGACCTCTCAAGACATGAAAGAGAAAACCCTGACAGTGGGTTGAATCCAACGCCCTGTGGTTTTTTAAAGATTTGAAGGAAAACATTGACAAAGAAAGGCATCCACTTTCTAAGATGCCAAGCGAAGATGTCAGAGAGTAAGAAACTGGGGTCGTGGCGTTTAAATCATGGCAAAAGAGAGAGAGAGAGAGAGAGAGAGAGAGAGACAGAGAGAGAGAGAGAGAGAGAGCTCCGTCTGTTTGTGATACGAGGCCAGGCTTTGCTCTCTCCCGCATTTTCTGCGAAGGCAATTTCCATGATATCCGATTTTATATTTAAGGTTATACTTCCGACCATCCGTTTAACATTCATTCATGTCCAATTTGACCCCTTAAGTAAGTGAGTACTTTTTTTTGCGCAAAGTTGACATCTGAAAAAGCAGGACACATGGGCCCTATACAAATAGTATCTGCCAACATTACATCATGAAATACACATTCGAATAGCTCAACCAAACCCAATCACTGATGTCCATTGCACGCTATAGCTATAAATAAAAAAGCGCACACGACATGGGACGTGATATATCGGATGAAGTGCCCCCCCCCCCCCTGATTAAATGGTGATATCAGGGTTTATGGTTTATGCCCTTATCAGCCTCTGCATCCCAATCTATGCTCCATTAGGCATTATTTATTAGGCTTTATTTATAGGCGTTTATAATTTCAACATACCTCCATGCGTTACATGGGAGTAATAAGTCAGTGCGTCGGTACAGTCACACCGCGCGGCGGAGGGCATGTCGCACCTTCAACCCTTTTAACCGGAGAAACAGTGAAACAGTGAAACATTGTCAGATACATCATTACATACATCACAAAAATGACGCATCAGCCTATTCAAACGGTTCCAGCCTCCACGACTGACACCTGCACTGCAGCGTGACGCGCACCCCCCCGCAAGTGTGTGTGTATATATATATATATATATATATATATATATATATATATATATATATATATATGATATTCGAAAAAAGCACACTTAATTTCTCTAAAGTCAGTTAATTGCGACGTGGTCGTGCAGCGCTGGGATGCTGCTGGTGTTCAGATAGCACCGTCGGTCTGGGAACACAGAGTGGCAGTATTTGCTGTTTCGAAAAGCCCCCAAGTCTTACAGTAAAAAGGTTCACTGGATATTTATTTTCTACGCCCACCAGTCATCAGTCATATTCTACCTGGATGTCATAACACTATGCAAAATCGATCTATTTGTGTGTCTGTGTGTCTATCTATCTATCTTTCTATCTATCTATCTATCTATCTATCTATGGAGCTGTCTGTCTGTCTGTCTGTCTGTCTGTGATTTTAATAGTAGGCCTATGTCACGTTAGCTTTGATTATATACATACAGTATATACACAAATTCCAACATAGTCCTGAATTTCACTGCCATATGTAGCCTACATGCCTTGGGTTTACTCTAGTCTTCACCTACTGGAGTTGATTAGAAAAGCATAATATACAAAGTACAACCAGTGGTATTAGGGAAACAATGCATATTTCAAACTTGTATGTTTGTAAAAGCAGCTCCCGCACACCAACCCAACTGTCATGCTCAGTGCCTTGTTGTTGACCTTCTCTTTTATACGACCGCATGGTATGGTCATTCAATACAACCAAACAGATGGGTATTTTTAAAGCACCAATTAAAAACAATTGTTCTTAAATCAGAAATCGACGTGAAGTTTTCGGACATGACTCACGCACCCCTATTCGCTCTCTGACACGCTGGTTTTACACCACAGCGGCTTGAGTTTCAGACACATATTTGTAGTTGTTGATGTGGCACACTCATGATGTTTGCACTATTCTTAACGCTAGCGAACACTCTGAACTCAATAATATGAACGCAGTATAACGAGTCCACTCTTTATTCCTTCAGAGGGACTGCACTGGATGGTGGATAAGTGAGTTGAGAAGAGCTAGGGTGGGGGGCGAGTTTTGAGACGATGATATGTCTGTGAAAAAATGAGCTACTGGATAGTGTAGTAGCTAGGCTAGGGTGTTCGACTCCCAGTCGAAAGGTAATAGGGCCGATCCCCAACGTCTGCATACCTGTAGGCATCCTTGAGCAAGATGCCCTTACCCCCTGCTCCTTAAAGGTGTATTGTGTAGGATTTAGTGGCATCTAGCGGTGAGGTTGCAGATTGCAACCAACTGAATACCCCCCCCCCCCCCCCAACTCCTCCCTTTCCAACGACATAGGAGAAGCTAGGGTGGCCTGTAAGGTGCCAGTAGGTACTTCCAAAAGGATGTCATCGTCTACGACCGCATCGAGTAGCCAAAAAAAATGCACTTTGCGGAGGCAAAGTGCATTCTTAGCCCCCTGCAGTCTTAGCCTCCGCGTCGTGCATTGCACACCTCGTCGTGGATGATCCCTTACTTAAAACATGCTTTTGAATATTATATTCCATTTCTGCCACTAAATTCTACACACTGGACCTTTAATGACATGCATCTAAAATGTGCTGTAGGATGCTTTGGAAAAAAGTGTCCGCTAAATGAATAGTATAGTAAAAAGTGATTAAGACCAAACGTCTGACATTTTACTTTACTAAAAACATCTGCCCTAACCGTTTGCCCACTATAGCAGTCACCTGGGTGTGCAACATTTATTACAAATGACCCCTGCTCTCGCTGGTCACAATGTTCTAGCCAGGAATGTTTGATTTACAGTGCATAATATACACTAGTTCATTAATAGGAGCTCTTAATTACCCATGGAAATGTAATGACTGTCTACAGTGTATCCAGAGGTGCAAGCGCCATGCAAATGTTACCAGAGATCAATAGCCTCCCCTCCTGATCTGGTCCTAGCTGTACATTACATTTATACCTCATCCTACAATTAAAAAAAAGTAATTTTTAACAGTGGGGAGGGTGGGTGGTCGGGGTGGGGGAGAGCAGAGCACCGGCTCCCAGCAGGAGGAAAAGGCTTTCATTTCACTCGCTTTGAGAGGCCGTGGAAGCAACGTTAGCCTCCTCCACACTGAGCCGCTCTTATACGAACTCATAGAGAGGTTTTCATCCCTTTTAAAGTGAGTGCAACTGGAAAATCCTTAGACTTACTCGGTCTCTATATGGGATTCATGTAGATCAAGAGAATAAAACGGGAGATGGCTTCACGAACTGCAAGTTTATATTCATGGTAGCACCTCCCGAAAGTCACGTTATTTTAATACAAATCAAATCTGATGTGATCATCATGTCGAGTTTTTTTCAGGCTGTCATGTCCACCAGAACATTTTGTTTCTTTTCCCTTCGCTCATTTCTATATTTCAATTTTAACAAGACATGGGGGCTCATTCTTTTGCCATGTCGCAAGTGTGGTGTCACTAAATTGTCTTCTTCTTCTTCTTCTCTTTTTTTCATGTATTTTAACAATGTTACACATTTCTCCCGACATGACATCACAAGGGTTTTTTTGTGTGTGTGTCGAGAGCACCTATTCTGCTCCCTCCTAACTGCAAACTTGTTATCCGCTTAGTGTTTTTTAATAAGTATTTCAGCTTTCATGTGGTCACGAGAGAGAGAGAGAGAGAGAGAGAGAGAGAGACGGAGAGAGGGAAAGAAAGAAAACGTGGAGACACTGGTTTGCATCAGGAAGCTCTGCTATGTTTGGGCATCCAGGCTAGGGTGAGGTGGGGAGGGGTGGATGTGCTAGCAAGTAAGAGTATGTGTTGTCTATGGCAGGGCAGAGTGATTTCTTCTCTGGGGTTTGTACAAAGACAAACTACAAGGCCGCGAGGGCCTATAAATAACAGTTTATTACGCCTGGCCGTTTTTAATGCTTTTTGCACAAGCCAGTCAGGCTCTAAGGGCTTTGGCATGTGCCAGCGATAGGCTGGTGGTAGCGGTGTAAAGGGGTGGTTAGACAGGGTGAATGAGTGTATGTGGGTGTGCAACAGTTCACAAGTGCACGGATGAGACACATGCATGCCAATGTGAGGGTTTAACATAAGAGACGCTGTACTAGATGAGACACAGGTTCATACGAGTATTTGGTGGACCCTAGGGTCTGATGCATTGTTGGTTTTGGCTGTTGTTGTCTTTATTTTGGTTCTGTGTCTTTTTGTATTTGGATGTTTATTTTGGCTTTTTTTTGTTGCTGCATGCTCCTGTCTGTATTTTTGTCATTTGTGGTTTTTCAAAGACAATGTGAATTGGCATTCAGAGCGTAGCGTACTTCTGAAATATAGTATATTTCCAAATAAAGGAGGTAATTAAGGGTGGGACAACCTGTAGGTGGAATGTGATTTGATCCTTTAGTATTTGATTGGATCTGATCCAATCAGCAGTTTAGTGTTGTTAGCAGAAACATATGATTGGTTAAAATGTTAATCCAAGCGGTGTGGACAAGTGGTGAGCTGTAGATGAAGTTAGTTTTAGTAGATCTAGAGACTAAATAACTAGATAACTAATAAACATATTATTTATTCAATGTAGTTATTTAAGATAATTGAAATTACGATCGGGTGGTGAGGTTGTCTGCCTGCTCTGCATACTTAATTAACATGCATTCACTGACAGCATTCATTATTTGTGTGAATAATTAGAAATGATTATTCATAGAATTACCATTCCCCAAGAGTAATTGAACACAAGTGGGAAATGTTATGTAATGTTTATAATTACTATATTCTGTAACATTAAAATCATACATACATTTTGGTGGTCTGCCTAATGATCTTAATAATCAACTCTGTTTGATACACTATTAAAAGTCAGATTCAACAACACCCTTCCCATTTTAATTCTCCCACTTTCACAACATCACCACAAGTGTACTTGTTGGCAGACATACTTCAGTAGGCCCAGCAATGTTGTGTCACTTGTGTTTATCAAACCACTTGTGTTTTACAAAACACATGTTTTGGGGTTTGGGTGGCATACACTGTGACAAGCCGCCATAGAAACAGGACATTTCAGCTATGTAATCTTGAGCTAAGGTTTTGATGTGCTTGAAAACCTACTGTCCTATTTTTACACATGTCAGTTCCTCTGTGTGAATTCACATACAAATGCACAGAGATACACACACATGCATGCGCAGTGTTGGGGATGCTACTTTAAAAGCTTTGCAAGCTAGCATTGCAAGTTACCAATTACTTCACACTGGAAGAAGTGGAACTACAGCAAAGCTACTCTGTAGGGAGACATCTAGTTTGGGTAACTAAAGCTACTTAGAAAAATTAGTTCAAACTACTTTGTAAAATTATTGTCATTATCAAAATGTAGGCCTTCATGTGATATGAAATTATAACAAAATATAATACAAAAAAGTCACATGCCAGAAAAAAATGCCACTCAGTTGAGTTAATTGCAAAAAGTGCCCACTTGTTCATGGGAAAGTGCGAAGAATGTCAGCTTTGGTTTGTATGTCCACCAGTCAGACTGCCGTCCAGAAACTAGGGTCCAGGTGGGAGTATTGTACCAAGCAGGATTACTCAGTTAGCCAGGTAACTTCTAAAATAGCATGCAACAACTTATCTGAACATTTGTTAATAAACAGCAATAATATATTCAATTATAGTTTTACAAATTCAAAACATTAAAAACAATACCCAAATATTTTTCACAGGTGAGCTTACAATCCAGCTTCCTGGAATACCCCTATAGAGACCTAAACCTGTCACAAACAAACAGGGACACATTTTCAAGGAATGTTATATTTTTGTTGCAAACAAATCTGGATTTTATATTATTTGACTACAACTAAAACAGTAAAGATATTTACCTTGCACCTTCTTTGACTGACTTGAGCATTGGCCTAGCCTGTTGTCTTACTCAGTTTTGTAACATCTGACGTATCTTAACATCTAAAACAAAACTTTAACTGGCACCTTTTTACGTCAAGTGTGGTGGAGGCTTCCTGATGACTGCATTGCCTGGGCTTGCCCACGCCCATGCACACACACGCACACATGCACACACACACACACACACACACACACACACACACACGCTCTTGTAATCTGTTTTACTCTCAGTTATGTCATACTGTTGTATTGCGGTTTTCTAACTGCCTGTATCTTGGGATATCTGTGGTAGAACCCCGAGTGACTTGCTCAAGAGCTTTGCCACAGCAGAATTATCCATCAATGTGTTAATACTTGTTGTGAGCAACACAAGTTGTGCTTTATGCTGTTTATGAAACCATTTATGATGCACTTTCATGTGGATGTTTGCAAGGGCACTATACCAAGGAAAAAGTGAGGGAACACACGCACCCTGAATGATAAAACAACAACCCCAAAGGGAATTTCTTTTGTGCGTTTCACTGCGGCCGACGTTTAATCAGCTAGACGTCACTTCTGATCCGTGATTGGCCAATTCCACACCAGGCAAGCCGAGTTGACGTAGCAACTGTGGTAGTTCTGACCAGACGTCGGGTATGACTGACACAGAGAAGTATACAAATCCTCTCTATGGCTCAACTGCATGCGTCTTGTGTTCATCAGATCAACTGTGACGTCAAGATACCTACACGTGTGTACAGGGCCACACAGCTGTGTAATGACTAAGCTAACACAGAAACAAACAGAGAACCTACAAATCTTCTGTATTTATGTATGGTGGGCATATCCAGTAATTTTCGTATATATCACTGGTATGATATTCAAGAAGGGGGGGTGTTTGTTTAAAGTGTTATGTAGTCTGGAATCGACTTGTAAACTCATTCAGCCGCATATTTTATTTTCACATACGTATTTCCACCTAATTGAATCTTTGCTTAATTAACATTGTTTGATCGTGTTTATTTGGTGTAATTGTTAGTCACATGGGAATGAATGCAGTATTCACCCAGACGTGGCTCTGCACGCACTCACACAATGCAAATGTCACCGAATCACTTTAATGTTGTCCTGTGTGCAAAAACACGGCAGTTTGGTTTACAGTATGTAGAGATAATGTAATAAAGCTCTATTATTCTTTCCTTCAATCATGGCCCTGCTCTAGTGCGTCAAAGTGGAGGAGAATAGTTTGAGTTATCCACCACCCCATCCCACATCACTTCAATGTACCCAGGTAAAGAGGTTCACTTTGGGCTATGCTTACTTTGAACTAACTGGCCACATTACAGACAAAGTTAGGTTAACTCTTAGTTAGTGACTTGTGCATTGTTAAAAGCAGTTGTCATTATGTGTTCTTTCCCGTCAGTTTAGTTTTGTATGGGCAAAGACAGACACTGAAATATGTGTCATATCATATATCAGTCAAATAAATTATTGCATGTTGCCCTTGCTAGCCAAGAAAGTACTTTTTTCCCCCGAAATATCAAAATTAGATACAACATAGATGTATTTCTGTTGCTGAAATGCTCAATTGCAGATAGAAGAATAATATTAAGCAGCTGGACAGCACCTTTTTTTATTACTGAATATGAGTTGTCTTCTAGGAATTTTTAGTCTACAATCCGAACCATTATCTTAGCCATTCAACAAGAAAATTGCAAAATGCAAAGTAGATAAATAAAGTAGATATGGAGTTTAATTTCGCTTTTAGTATTCAGTATTCAGAATTATTGTAACTGAAAAAACATATTTGTAGTTAAGATTAGTGAACTTGGTATGTTGATATTTCTAGTCGCTGAAAAGATGTGTAAATTTGTGAATCGGTAACGTGATTCTCACATGTGTAAATTTGCACTTTACACTCTCAACAAATACAACAATATATGTGATTGTGAATTTTTTATTTGAATACATTACAACTTAATTTTGATAAAAGTTTGCACACAACTCATTGATACAACTCTACAAATCCACTCCTGTGAGTGTTGAATCTGCGATTCCCTACAAATGCTTGCATCGGCTGTAGTCAGCCGGTTCACCAGCCTGAAGAGTAGGTGGTGACGTACATCCGGTGAAAGCACTCTGTAGTCTTACTTTTATATACAAAACTAGCAGCTTTCTTTATGGCTAATTTGAGCAAGACAAATGTCTGTTACCGAACCATCTCGACTCGACTCTGTGTGTTAAGTTATTGTAACTTTTGGAAAAAGTGTGACTTAATACATAGCATGTAAACAATAGCGTTGCATGAACAATCGGTTCAGCCAGTACTGTAGTGACACAATTGATTTTACTTCTTGAGAGTTTAATTAATTAATAACATTTTGTATGTAACCTTTATTTTAAGGAGAGCCTTTTGAGATTAAAATCAAACAAAAGTGTCCTGTCATGATTAATACATTTAATACACAGGACTGAACAACGACTTTATAAGTCTCATGAAGGTCTTCTTCGCTTTGATGGTTTCTATGATTATGTTTGATTATGTCTATGATCATGTCTGATATTAAAAGGACTACGAGCTACAAAGCATCAGTTAAAAAAATTCTGACTACTTTAGAGTGAAATTAAACTCAATAAGTAGACAACTATTTGAATGCATGTTATGTTTTTTTCATCAGTTGAGTATTTGTTGTGCAGGGCCGTGCAGAGACCCTTTGAGGGGCAGGGGCTCAAAGTCGAAAACGGGAGAGGCTTTATATTGCGCGATTGTTGAGCGGGGGGGGGGGGGGGGGGGTGCTACCAGACGATTTCTGTTGCACGATTGTTGAGCGGGGGGGGGGGGGGGGGGGTGCTACCAGACGATTTCTGTTGAGCGGGGGGGGGGGGGGGGGGGGGGGGTACTGTGGTTTCTTTTTTTTTTTTTTTAAATGATGAGTATATTGGCTTGCTATTTTAAGCTCTTTACCATTGGCTCTTTACGTCCAATAATGAATCTTTAATGTGTGTAACAATATTACTGTATTTGCTGCAAAATTCCAGGTCTGCCATCAGTGCTACAGGCTTTCTACGGGTGTTTGGTTGATTCTTTTCTCACGCTCAACTTAGCTGGTTTGATGCTGTAATGAACAACCTCCACCTCCACCCTCTTCAATAAAAGTCCTTGTCAGACTGGACTAAGTGGGCACATTCAGAGCGGATGGACAAACGTTCAACCAAAGTGTCCAATACAATATTTTATAGCAGACGCCTTTATCCAAAGTGACTTACCATCAAAAAGCATACAATCGAAATTTGATTAACTACAGAAAGTACTTTAAGAACCTCAAAAGTGCAATCATCTCACCCAAGTTAGGTCATCTCTGATAGATGGTTATATGTATAAAAAAGTACTACTCAGCAATGTTCATTCTGGTTTTCAATAAATCCATATTACTGCCAGTGTCACGCAGGGTGAAGCTCCATCCATGAGAATAGGGACGGTGACGAAGCGGTATGCAGGGGGTGAAGAGGGGACATCTCTCTTGACCGAGGTTAACCAGCCCCTTCATTTTACGGTAGGAAAGGGAATGGAAGCTCACCAAGCTTTTACCACTACACTGGGAGCACCACCAGTATAATGGTGGCTTGCTGGGGTTCACATTTCACTAAACCCCTGCATCTGTTTGGCTTCTCTCCTTGGTTTTTAGTGGGGATGCAGTGGTTCCCCCCATGGAAAAGCTGTTAAAAAACAGCTTTGGTTCGAGGGAAGGATGGAGAACAAGTTTCCATCAGATTGTAAAAACTGGATGTGGATGTTCGCAGATTGAACTATCGTATAAATGTCACTGAGGCTTCTCTCTCTCTCTCTCTCTCTCTCTCCATTGCTGTTCTATAAATCGTAACACAATCGGAATTTAAGAAAGTAGGTTTGTTGACTTTGTTTATTTTGTGTGTGAATTTGTGCACCGTCTTTAAAGAAACTACAGGTGTAAAAACCTTTTCAGCCCGCCCCCACTCCCCCCACCTCCCCTCTCTCCTCCCTTGTGGGTCCTGAGCTATGAGGGGTCTGAGTTTGAGTCTGTATTGTTTTTTTTGCACAGCCTCCACGTTGCTATGCAAACCAACTTTTCCGTTGGCCCTTTATTTCTTCTACCAGCCGTCCCTCTAAAACACAAGCCTGCATGGTCCTGATTGTTCCGGATTGCTCCGGATCGCCGTGCGGCGGAATCAAATTAGGCGCTGGTAATGGCTATAAAGTCCATGTCTTCAGTATCCTCGAGGGCGTCGTCCCACCTCACATTTCCCATCCGCACTTCCTCCTCTGGTCTCTCTCACTCTCTTGTGTCGGGGCCGGGACTCTGTCAGGCTTTTCTCATTAACTATTGCTAATCCATGGGATTTGTAACTAAAACAACCGATTAACAGAAACAAGGGGACAAATCTATTGGAGAGAGTGATGATGATGATGCTGCTGCTGCTGCTCCGCGGGTCCCCCCTCAAGAAAAGGTCACAGAGGCACAAATACAGTACATCATCATCATCATCATCATCATCATCATCATCATTATCATCATCATCATCATCATCATCATCGCCGTTTCCTTAAGCGTTTCATAATTGTTTATAGACAGTGGTAACAGTGTGCCATTCATGCACACCAGGACATTCCAGGTACACGTTGTGGTCTGTTGCATTCTGCATTTCTTTCTTCCTTTTGTTCCTTTTCTTCCCGATAGAGATATACGGGAATCTGTAGGTCATTCAGTCACTTCAAAATGACCCTCGCTATAGTCCCCAGTCTTCCTCTCTTGGTTGGTCTCTTGGCTTTTGATTTTTCTTATCATAACTGCGGTCATAATCTATTCACAGATGATCTTTATCACAATTATTGGACCATTATAAACTACTTAGATTTGTAAACAGTAGCCGCCCTCTCTCCCCCACTGTTAAGTGTGGCAGTTGTTTGGCCCACCGTAGCTCCATTAACTCTCATCAGTGGGAATATAAACTCAATTATTATGTTTGTTGCACATATACATTATAAAAACAAACCAACCAACCAGTTTTTTAATAGCTCCCAGACTATTTACTTCAGAAATATTAGTCACTCAATTTTTTCCCTTTGCACCTCTGGGCTTTAAAATTAGATTGTGGCATTTTCTCTGGCACAGACGGAGCAGGTAGACATCAATCTTGTGTATCTAAAATGATAAGCTGCCGCAGAGCTCTCCACTTGGCCTTTTGATGTGTAAGACCCATCCCTATAATTATTATCCTGTTACTCAACGGCATGCCTATCAATCACGGCTTGCATATGGTGACTTGCAGAACATACTTGAAAATGTAACTGGGTGATCCCATTGTGATCTCTGTTTGTTTTTGCTGCAGTTAACGACTCAGTATTTGCGTTATCTCTGGCTTGCCTAGATTGAACAGTTTACTCTCTTTTTGCTTATAATGTTGTTCACTGCCACTAGAGCTGTTAGATCCTTACTTGTGTTTTTTTTTAAGACAAAATACAAATACAAATGTATTAATTAGTTATAAAATACAACTAATCATATGAGTTGTATACAACAAATGATATGTTATGCTAGTGGCGTAAGCAAGATGGTCTGCCTATTAAAAAGTGTACAGTGGGTTAACATTGGTTAAGATTTTGTTGGCTAAATTCACAGTTGCAGTTCAATGATCTTGCTGCAGAATAATATAGTAATGATTGGTACTGATTGGGAGTATATGAAGTGTTTGCTTTGTTTGTCTTTCCCCTAAACTTAAACTAAACATCTGAAATAAAAAGGGAGCAACAACTAAACAAATGCACTCAAACCCATGGCTTAAATACAACACAGGGTTTTATCCTTAATAGAGCATGGCATCTGCATCAGATCTTGTTCACTGGAAAATCTTGTGCCAGTGGTCATGGCAGACACACTAAATTCCTCCAAAAGCATTAAGAGGATCATTTCTCATTTCATCACAACACTGAACATGTTGACATCAATGTGATCAGTTTAGTCATAATTACTACAATGGACGAACACAAACAATGAGTTGTGCACATTGATTTTGCAGAAAAATTTGTTGTGAGACAAAGTTATTATGAACTTTTTGATTTCCCCAAGTAATCAAAAAGTTGTTATTATTTGCATTAAAAATCAAGACACCATGTGTGTTTTCAGATGTTGTCCCGTGGCATTACCGTGCATGCACATTGACACCAATACAAGGCCTGAAGGTGTTCCTACCCTGTCTCTACCCTTTCTGCTGAGTCATGGTGTCCTTGTCGTGTCATTGCTTTAGAAGCCTGATGACTTCATAATAAGTTATGAAAAACACACACCTTTCCTCATCTTAAGTATTTGCGGCTGTGTTAATTGATGCTCCATCATTTGGTAAAAGCAACTGGAGCCGGGTAGAAATCCTCCGTCTTGCTACAGAATCACTTTGCCATCGGGGGGATGTGAACCTTTGCTCTTTTATTTTATGGGATTGTCTTTCATACCACAAATCCACTAAACCACCCTGTTTGTGCATAATTGAGTTCTGGGAAGTTATACACAGATGAAGCGCAAGAGGACCTCTCTTTAGCAGGTTGTTAAAGAAGAAAATAGCCTTTTTTTTAAAAACTTTTCCTGAGACATAAAGTTGCCCTACAATCTGGGCAGGGCTGCTCTTTAAAATCATTGCCGTCATTTGCCACTACATTAGCAGTTGGCAGCGGGCCTGGGAAGCGTCTGTTTGTTTCCTAAAACAGAGCGGCACCAGGTGGGGGGGGGGGGGGGGGGGTCAGTCAGTGGCACAGCCGGCTTGGTCTGGCGTGCACTGAGCCACAATGGCTTTGAAGGGGAGACTAACTTTGCAACTCACCCCCCCCAACCCCCTGAGCTAAACTTAGCTCCTCGTACCTTACATCATAGGTTGCCCATTACCCCCTTAATAGAGAAGGAGTCCTGACACAGGAAGCAGGCTAGTCTGTGGTCTGCAGAACCCCACTGTATTTGGCCTTGGTTACCTTGTGCACATGCCTGGACACCAGGTGTGGACCTTCCCAGATCAGATCTTTGATGGCATTTGTGTTCTTGATGTGCCAGACTGCAATCCGGGAAGTTTCGGATGGCATCAAGATTGGATGTTATTGTAGTGTGGACAGAGATGTGGCCACAATGTGGACAGACAACTGGTTAGGCAGTTAAAGCCACAAGCCATGCCCTGAATCCAGGCACAAGGCTCAGTATGCTGAGAATACTGCCATGAAAATGAAACTATAGCTGCACTTAAGGACGTAATGCATGAGTAGAGCTGGTCCTGCACCAGAGTAAAGTTAGTTTCACATTCAAAATTCACCAGGAAATATTTGAAGTTCCCCTCACAGAGCTTGCATCAGAGTTTATGTCTGGATGCTATGTCAGTGTGTAAGTGAGGTGAAAAAGTCATCAGCTTCAAGTTAAAGTGATCACACTAATTTCCTGTCCATTGGGGTGTCGGCTGAGGACTAACACGTTACACATTACGTGATGTAGCAATCATGTCTTCCATAATGCGGGTGGAACCGTTAACTCAGAGTTAATATTCATATGTAGATTTGACACTTAGCAGCTTTGCTGTTTTGCTGAATGCATTATGGTCATAACAATCGACATAAGGTAACATGCACCACAGCGGCCAACTCTTAAACTGCATGTGAGAAGGACGTTTAGGAGGACAATTACTCTAATCTAGTGTAGATTATTTTAAATGACACTGAAGTTGTGATTGCTAGCAGCACACTTAAATCAACCTTGTCACTGTACTGTGGAATCTGTGCACACGCCTTTGTGCCACTTTTCCACCATCAAAGCCCTTTTCATAAACAACTCCTACTTTCATGGGTCTTCCTTTTGCACTGGAAACAAGACACATGGGTCTGGGTCTGGATCGGGGTGCTATCCTTATTCCGTACCGTGAAGCACCATACTATGCAGGGGGAAAAACGCCAAGCATTTAGACATCCTGGCTGGGACCCAGTGTCTATCAACTCTCTCTGAGGTGTATTATCTCTTGCTTCTGCCCTGCAGCGTCAAATGTTCCAAGTACAAAGCACCATAAAAAAAAGAAGAAAAAGATAATAAAGAAATTAAATTGTTATGTAATGTTATTTATTTTAACGAGCCACGGCCAAGGATAACTCATTTAGAAATACAGGATGTGTTCCCTGGCGCCTCATTTGAAACATTTCAATCATTAATTCCAAACTGTGGTGCCTACGATAGAAAGTTTCCTAAAACTTAACGGGGTTGACTCAGTCATGCCTATCTTTTAATGTTTTCTGGACAAACGTTTTCCGTTAAAGTGCGTTTTCAATGTCGGTTTAAGTGTGCTGATTGCTAAAACAAAAATACACACAGATAACTTGAGAACTCATCATCGAGAATGTCCCCTGGGTTGCTGGATTTAGCCGAGGTTAGCTGAGGATTTTACGGTCATTATCGACATTTTTCCGATGCTCTTGCAAATGACTAATCATTTGACAATGTAACCTATTAAGGACAGATCCAGGTCAACAATAAAAGGATTTATAAATGTTGAGACATAACTTTATGACCCCTTTGTATTTAGGTACATCCCTTTCACATGTAAATTATTATTATTATTATTATGATTATTATTATTATTATTATTAACTAGAAACTAGACAAACACTAGAAAGTGTAAAGCCTAATGAAGTTTAAACTTTGCATCAACATCAAGAGAAGCTGTTGCCATGATTCTGAAAATCGAGTAACCAAAACAATGTCTTGATCTTAAAACAAGGTAATATTACATTTTTTTCAAGATTATGGGGTGAAGGATTAATAGGTAAGTAATGAATGTACACTTGTTCTGTCAGGGGTCTGTATTGGTGGTCTTCTGTGCAGGGTCATGTTAGGGGACATCCATCTGTATTAGGGTTTAGAAACATGGCCTATACGTGAGGCTAAGCCAGATCAGTTGGTGTGTGAATGGGGGTTCATGGGGACTTAAAACTAACTTTTGTTTCATTATAGGACTGCATACACTTTCTCTTCATGAATAACCTGCATACACAAACATACTATTGGCAAGCCTGAAATAGGGTTTTCTCAAGATCCATTGTGTAAGCTCTTCACTACAACATGTTTAATCCTTATTATTATAGCTTCTTATTACTATCCCTTATCTGGGAGGTATATCCTACAGATTAGTCATACGGAACATTGTTCTAGGGATAAGTAGATTTACAATAAGCTTATGCTTTTATTTGTGTAAATATATGTTTACATTTGTTTAACTTTGAATTCAAATGAATGCAAATATTGCATTTGTGTGGTCCAGGTCATACACACTTTTTCTCTTCTGCAGCAGCATTATTTGTTTTGTTTAACGCCCACCACTCCACTGTGTACTCGCTCTCTCTCTCTCTCTCTCTCTCTCTCTCTCTCTCTCTCTCTCTCTCTCTCTCTCCTGCAGGTGCTGTGTTTCCTGAAGGGGAGGCTCTGTGTGTGTGTATGTGCGCACATCCACGGCGGGAGCCGGACTGAGTGCAGAGCACCATGAAGCCCTGAACCAAAGAGATCTTGTGTAGCCGCAGCAGCAGCGGCGGTGGTGGTGGAGGAGGTGGTGGAGGAGGAGCAGCGCTGTGTCAGGGCTGCCAGAGCTCTCTTGGCAGCTCGCCACGTAAAGACTCCCACTGTCTCCGCTGTGTTCTCTCCCACCGCCCCGTTATATCCTCTCCCGGGGGGGGCGGAGGGGGGTCCTCTCCTCCTCTTCATCTTCCTCCTTCCTTGTATGTATCCTCGTCCTCCTCCTTTTCCCTCTCTCCTCTCCTCATCCACCATTCCTCCTACTCCTTTCACTCACTTCCCTCCCGTGCACATCTCCTCTTCTCCCCTCCTTACACCTCTGCTCTCCTCCTCTGCTCCTTCTCCTCTCCCTCTCCTCCTCCCTTGCACCTCTCTTCCTTCTTCCCTCCCTCTCTTTCCCCCTTGCACCTCTACTCCCTCTCCCCGCACTCTCCTCCCTTGTTTACCTGCCCCACGCTCTCCTCCTCCTGCTCTCCATCTCCTCCTTTACATCCATGAACCTCTCCTCCCCTGCACCTCTCCCTCTTGTCCTCCTTTACACCTCTCCTCCTCTCCTATTCTCCTCCTTTACACCTCTCCTCTTGTCTCCTCCTCCTCTCTCTGTCCCCTGACTGACAGACCCCTGGGGCTCTTTTCAGTTCTTGCAGAGTCATCACTGTTCGCTGTCAAAACGGGAACTCAAAATGCTACCAACCCTTACTTACCACCGCCCCTACCCACGCCTACCCAGATAACCTTACATATCTCGCTCTCTGCAGACACACACATCCGCAGAAGGGGCCGACTGATGCACTCATCTAGACGCTGAATGGCAACGCTTACAATAGTATGAGTTGGTCATTGTTTGTTTTACACTACATGTGCTGTATCTCTCTGTCCATGTTAAACATGAGATTGAACTTTTGCTGCTAATAATGCCGCAATCAAAAGAGAAGCTCAACTGACAGACGCACACATACACACACACACATGATTTTGAGCGCATTGGTCAGGATCTACAGGAAACTGAATATCCAAGGGAGTCTAACATAAGTTGAATGTGCACAACATGGAAGACAAGGTGCAGTCATGCACAATCTGGAGGAACACTGGAAACTAGAAGAAAAATCTGCCTTTGATCTGACAAAACACATGTGTAGACAAGACAAGGCTCTTCAGAGAGCCATTGAGTTTACAGCCGTCTCCGCGGGAGTGCTGGGATCCTTCGGTCCAATCTGTTTTCAGAGTCATCCGAGGGTAGCCGATGTATTCAGGGAGTGGATGTTCATGTGAACTAAATAAAAGGACTAGTGGAAACCCAATAGGGGTGCGAGAGTAGGAACAAAAAAATACAGAAAGGCGCCTGACTCGTGCAATTTGGCACATAGTAAAACGCCTGGTGTCATTAAAAAGCGAGACTATTAGTTTAGATAATGTATTTTTGGAATGGGTTGCATAAACAACGGATCTAGAAGTAGTTTAAGAGAAGCGGTTGTATGCCAGGTCTGGGGTTGATATGTGTAAAAGGAAATTGTTGTGTTTTTTTTCAACTTGTGGTGTAAGGAAATTGTTTTTACAAATGTATCATGGATTGCCCTACCACAGGGCGAGCAATATTTTCCTGGCCTGTCAATTTCGCTTGACACTAACGTTGAAAGAAGCAGAAATAGATTGCCATTCATAAATTTATCACGGTTTCGCTATGACCTGAATTAACATTGGTAGTGTGTGTATGTGATGCAAAGAAAATAAAAACCTGATGGTTAGATGGAATGGAACAATTACAACGTGTTTCGCTAGGACTAGAAAGCTAAACATGAACATTAACACATGATAGCCAAAAAGGACACAAACAGAGACAAAGCGCGTTGGACAGAGAACACAAATGCAGTGTCTATTCATTCAAGTGCAACAGGGGAAACAACACAACCTTTAAACAATTAGCATACATATACAATATATTTTTTTGTATTTATTTCAAATATTTCCCCTGAAATAAAATAGACCAATGGGTGGTGGAGATGGTAGTGGGTGGGTGGGTGGGTGGGTAGGGGGCTTTATTGGCTGGCATACCATTCGAGTCAACAAGGCCCAGGAGGATCAGGAGTGCATCAAAACAAACTTTCTATTTCACCAGCTGATTGTGTTTAACATTTTGTGGCGAGGAGTTTGAAAGATAGCTTTGCATGTCGGAAAGAAATGGCCCTGTCTCCCCTGTTGTAAAGACGGAACTTCCTCCCTAGCGGTTTGTTTGTAGTCTGTTGCTAGGTCTTAATTACCTTTTATTTTTCCTTGGCCTTTTCCATTTATTTTAGACTTTTTTTTTTTAAAGAGAGAATGCATGGGGATGGGTGGTAGAGGCGGGGGGGTTGGGGGTTGGGGATGGAGGGGGCTGGATTGAGCATTTACCAAAAATGACCTAACAAAACACCAGGAAATCGGTTAAATGTCAGCTACCTGAGATGTAAACGTGGCTTTAAGGTTGGCGGTTAGGAACTCTGCTTCACCCGCTGTTCCCAAAATGACTCACAGCCTGTCTTGTTATCTTTAACGAGGGTGCCACGATTTCCTGTTTGTAGAATGCTAACCCCTATAGACACGTGTATCCATATTCAGACCTTTATTTACTTTGGTAACTTTCCATTAATCCCTGCGTCGCACACGGTGTAAGAAAACAAAGGGAAGGGGACCAGATGCAGAGCAGCTTCTTATCAAATGTTCAAGGTGTTGGTGTAATGAAGGGAAATAGCAGATAGATAAATATAAAGGCCACTGGCAGTCACAGCTACGAGTAGCCAATTTCAGGAGCTCCATCATAAGCAATAAGCAATTTTATATAGTACATTTTTTACGATGCAAAACAAATTCTGCATGGACGATTTAATACACAAGACAGAAACTGACAAAACAATTAGTAATTACTTTGTCAGATGTATTGCTGAAATAATTGAGTTTGTTTCCTATTGACATTCAGCTCATCCGTTTGGTAGCACTTTGTTTGGTTTCTCCATCTGTCGACAATCAACTTCATACAATGAAGTGCAACAACAGGCTAACGTGCTACGGTGTACTTTACACAGTAATGTCTCAGTGTACTTATCACGGATGCTTTGAACTGAGTAATGATGTAATTTATTCCACAAGAATAGATGTTTTTGAGAAGAATCTCAGCTTGAAATGCATATGAAATACATATTCTTGCATTGCTTTATTCTCACATTTCTATAAATTAACTTTAAAGTTATCTTGGATTATTATCAATTCATATCAAATGAACAAATAAAAACATGATGAACAATTGGGGATTAGAAGGCAGTCGCTTAATCAAGTGTATGTTTACATCTTTAAAAAATATATGTAATACATTTATTATTTTGTGGCTCATAGAAATTAAAATTGAATTCTTACAAAAATAACACCAGCATCCCATCTTCTGTCCATGACAGAGTTTCGGGTCAGGTCCTAGCCCTTTCTGTGTTTGACTGAGTACCAAACCCGGGCCACCTCTATACCGAACACAGTACCCTGAACCCCTAACTAGACTTTTTTTTTACTGCAGCCAGGACATCTATATCTACGGCCCTCCCTCTGTTGGTAAACCACAACCTTTAGGCAAAGAATACGTCCCCCTGGCCTAACCTGACGGCCAGATGGTTTGTTACACACAACCATCTGGGAAGTCGTCCGTGAAAACTGTTTGGAAAAGGTCAGGCACTTTCAAAAATTACTTGGCAGGTGATTGGATGAACCATCTGTCTATCACTGACTAACTTCAACCAATCAGATCAACGAACCATATGACGCAGTAGGAGAGCAAAAACATTTTCAATCGAGAAAATGAAGAAATACTCTCCAGTTCCGATATAACATGCTATAGCAGCATCTACGCTACCCGCCATTGCTGTTTTCGGACAAACAATCACTTCTCACTGTCGCCCCACCTAAACCACCCCCAAAAAAGTAGCTGCCAGCAGTTCCTATGATTGGTCTGAATCCGGACCAATCTGCAGAGAGAAGCAGAATGTCAACCAATGTGAGACCATCCCGATCTCACGAGGCTAACATCCCCCCAAAGAAATTATCAATTGGCCATCGAAGATGTTTGGAATTTTTATTTTTTATATCAGAGCCATTACACACACACATACACACCATGGGCCACAGATTATGGTGTCCACAAGGTGAAGAAGGGATGCCCGCGCCATCCGGTTGAAAGCCATCCGGCGTGACATTAACCATACTTGGCACGATGACTTCACTCCAATTGGTGTGCCTACTGCAGGGTCTCGCCACAAAAAAGTCTACCCAAACTGGCACGGGCCTAATGACTGCCATGTGTGGGTGATCAGAGAGACTGTAACTAGAGCCCACTTTCATGGCTTTTTTACTTTTTTTTAAATTTTACATGAGCATATGGTTATGACAGCGGTGATGATATAATACAACTATAACTATGGGCTTTGTTAGGTCGTTAAATGTGTAATTGTCAGTGGGGAAAAAAACAGTGTTTTGAAAAATATGTTTGTGGACTTTGAGGACAGCATGCAAATTGCCTAAGCAATATAGCATATTTTAAATGTAACACTCCATTGTAACAAAATTGTAACAAAATTACATACAACATATACAAATATATTATTATTATTATTATTATTATTATTATTATAGTCATTATTTTCACTGACTGACCAAAAACAAACATTGCTGTTACGGTAATTAAATCAAGGTTACTACTGTTTCTGGGTAATCACAGGGTGGTAATTTATACTGATCTGGAAGCAGGGGGGCGGAGTCCTAATTGCTAGCGATTACCATGGCTCTGAAATACGAGGCATGCATGATGGATGTGCGTTGTCATCCAGCACTAAGCACATCCATCATATCACTCACGGTTCATTGCGGCATCAAAATCTAATCAAACACGTGTACACAGTAACCAGCTGAACGACCTCTTTGAGGCGATACCAACTCAACAACATCACTCCCATGAACCATTGCTCATGTATGATCTGACACACAGCACACGGACTGTGGATGGTGTGTGTTTCTAAAGCTGGCGCTCTGTCACAGCGGTTTAAAAGGAAAGCAAGCTGAAGTCATACTGAAGATAAAATTATCCTCTGATTTATTAGATCCAATGAGAAAAGACCTGACAAGGTTTAAAAAGAAAACTGCCAAAGAACATGTCTGGCATCACTGGCCTACGTGACTTCTGTATTATTATTTACCTTTTGCTTTAAAAGCAAAACTCATTATGTAACAGCCGTGACATTTAACCTGTAACCCCTAACACAGCAGCCTCTTACCCTCTCAACACTGCACGTTCAGGACAACAAACATAATATTATATGGAGGATATTAAAATAAATATGGAATCAGTCACATCCACAGACAATTAAGGAATCCCCAAATAATGAATTGTCAAATCAATTAGTTGCATGTAAACCAGAACAACGGGTGAATCAAACCCTTTCCGCTGTGCACCCACTATTAATATTATTACATTAGTATTTTATTAGCTTTTAAGTTGATTTGACTGTAGCAGTTCCTTATACACTCACGATTTTACCCTCCCACCCGCCTCCCCTCTCTTGCTGTTTCCCCCTCAGACCTCTGAGCCTTGGGCAACCCCCAAACCCCCCACCCCCCTCCCCTCTTGGCTCAGGACCATTTCTCCCACTCCCCCCTACATGTTGCTGTTCTGTTCTGCTCAGGGCACCTCTGCTTTGTGTCAGCCCAGGTTTTTTTTTCTTTTCGCGTACCTGTTTTTGTGGCGCTTGACGTGCAGCTGTGCCGTACAGTGCGGGCTCTGTGCTCCTGTGCTTTGGGGGTTCCTGAGATTCTACTTCCCCCTCAGACCTAGTCATGCTCAGTGTACCCCCACCCTGCCTTTCCTCCCCTCCGACACCACCCCCTCTTCCATGCCACCACCACCCCACCCCGTTATTTCCACCATCACTGCCGCCACTGTGTACTTGAGTTGAGACTGGAGGGTGGTGGTGGTAGTCGGGGTAGGGGGGGGTGGTGGTAGTAGTGAGTGGTGGTGGTGGTGGTGGTAGTAGGGGTAAGGGGAGTGGTGGTAGTAGTGGGTGGTGGTAGTCGGGGTAAGGGGAATGGTGGTAGTAGTGGGTGGTGGTAGTTGGGGTAGGGGGAGTGGTGGCAGTAGTGGGTGGTGATGGTGGTAGTTGGGGTGGTGGTGGTGGTGGTAGTTGGGGTGGTGGTGGTGGTAGTCAGGGCAGGGGTGGTGGTGGTAGTTGGGGTGGTGGTGAGGGTGGTGGTAGTTGGGGTGGTGGTGAGGGTGGTGGTAGTTGGGGTGGTTGTGGTGGTGGTGGTAGTCGGGGCAGGGGGGGGTGGTGGTAGTAGTGGGTGGTGGTGGTAGTAGTCGGGGTAGGGGGAGTGGTGGTAGTAGTGGGTGGTGGTGGTGGTAGTAGTGGGTGGTGGTGGTGGTAGTCGGGGTGAGGGGGGGGTGGTGGTAGTAGTGGGTGGTGGTGGTAGTCGGGGTAGGGGGAGTGGTGGCAGTAGTGGGTGGTGGTGGTGGTAGTCGGGGTGAGGGGGTGGTAGTAGTGGGTGGTGGAGGTAGTCGGAGTAGGGGGAGTGGTGGCAGTAGTGGGTGGTGGTGGGGGTAGTTGGGATGGTGGTGGTGGTGGTGGTAGTCGGGATGGTGGTGGTGGTGGTGGTGGTAGTCGGGGTAGTGGCGGTGGTGGTAGTAGTGGATGGTGGTAGTAGGGGTGGGGGGAGTGGTGGTAGTAGTGGGTGGTGGTAGTGGTAGTCGGGGCAGGGGGGTGGTGGTAGTAGTGGGTGGTGGTGGTGGTGGTGGTGGTAGTCGGGGTAGTGGTGGGTGGGTTATACTGCGCAGGCACAAAGTAAGACCTGATGTCTGGCGGTGCTGATTAAACAGAGCTCAAGCCCACCCTGGGAAAAAGAAAATGTTGCAACGGGTAAAAAACAAGTGCTTTCGTAAGTGAAAAGGTTTCCCTTGTTAGAGAAGAACTGTAGTTTGTTAGAGTTTTCTGATCCCCATGTTGGGAGAACTGTATCTGCTGCATATCAACCCTACCATAACTACTTGGGTGGCTATGGGCAGTCACCCTGTGTGGCACCCAGGGTACTGAACACACGATGCAGGGGCCAAAGCCTTAGGAGGTGGAAAGGGAATTAGCATAATGTGCACAGTGGTGTTGTCCTAACAATGCACCGTATTACTGTGATGTGTACGTAGATGTTAATCACCAGTGTCCTTCGAATAACTTGGAAGCAGTGAATATAATTATGTTCAGTTTCAAAAACAGGATTTAACGTATTTAACATAAATTATTGCCTTTAAGGAAGATGAAGAACCTTACAGGTGTATTCTTAAATAAATCATTTTATTCACTAGGACTATATTTGAGTGACACTATTATTGGTGTCACTTACTTTAAGCATGAGAAATACTTGAGAAATAAATTAGCACATTCATTAGTAGCTTAATAGTATTTCTTATTATTTTCTTATTACTTATTATAACTTAACTCTTATTTTTTTGTTTACATCATAAAAGTTTGCGAAAAAAAGCATTCAAAAAAATGCAAAAATGACCAGTCAATAGAAAATTCAGCAATTCTGAAAGTGCATAAACTGTTCGGGTAAAGACAAATCTCTCTCGCAGAGAAAATGACCACCAAAGCATTTGGCTCCAAGATAAGAGCGTCTTTTCCCACTGGGAGTGGTGCAGATTCAGTTTGAGACACAAAGAACCTCGAAGGGTGTAACTGCACACTGTCAAACGTAGAATCAGGAATAAAACGTCACCATGAGCAGTTTCCTGTCCAGTAACCTTTCACATTAAAATGTTATCCCCTTGTTGAATTCAATTCAATGGCCAACAGGAAACTATTTTGTCAATATTATATTGTGTGTTACACTACAGTTTGATAAGGAAGCCGTTTCGTAAGTAAGTCATATGCTTTGTAATAGTATGTAAACTCCCTTGAGTGATTCATAAACTTCCTAAGTGCACACATCCTTGGTCTGCCTGTTATCAACGTTATACCGCGTGGTATCCCAGCTGGAAGCCCAGTTTGCTGAGTCATATCAGGGCGAGGAGAGGCGGTGGGCTTCCTTTCCTAACAGATACAGAATACAGGAAGAGGAGGATACAACACATCATTGAAATCGGGAACTTTCACAATGGGAAAAGAGGTGGAGCGCACATGGACCTCTTTTATTACGCCCACCCCAAATAAATAGACGCACTCTTTCATGTAAAAACTGACACTTTTTCATGTAAAAAGTAGGCTACCACACCCACCTGTGGGTGGTACTTTTTAATGAATATTTTTAATTAACATTTATCTTGTCCATCAATTCATTTTTCCCCTTATCAGGCTTCAAACATAATGATCAAATGAAACAGACAAGGCAATTCATATACATTTTATTGAATACATTCTTATATGCTTATTGTGGCAATCCCGTGAGCTCCCTTGGGGGTCCACTCAAGCCACTGTTGGAGAGCCACTGCACTAGAAT
The DNA here is from genome assembly GCA_030340625.1 of Merluccius polli. NCBI lineage: Eukaryota > Metazoa > Chordata > Actinopteri > Gadiformes > Merlucciidae > Merluccius > Merluccius polli. The sequence continues at coordinate 28,839 of JAOPHQ010005480.1, read as the reverse complement.
GTGTTATTTTCACCATTCAACCTGGGGTTTTCTCTGCATGGCCGATTAAGACACTTACTATCACACTTTTTTTTTTCTATCTCGCTTTTCATCCTGCAAAGAGAAGTCCATTCTTGTAGTCATTCGTTGACTCATAGCTTAAGTGACAACCGCTGAGATTCCTGCGGTCTTACTTCATTCTCTCAGTCGTGTAATAATTTTAAAGGCCCCCCCCCCACCACCACCACCACCACCCCTTCCCCATCCTTATTTCCTTACTGGAGGCTTTACGAGTAAATCGAATGTTTGCCCCCTTGGTGGAAAAAAAGTGGTCTTCGATTCCGATGATACCTCATTTTTAATCTCAAGGAGGGGGGGGGTGGATAGGGAGGTGGCCCCGGTGTTGATGTTGTCGAGGCATTGATGGATGGAGACTTGGCTGATGGCATCGCTTCATCCAGGCCCAGCAGTGACATAGGAGGTTCCACTGGGACTTTTGGAGCAATGGCCTAGTATACAGAATACTGCTTTCACTGATGTTACCGATAAGTAGTCCTCTGGTCAATGAATAGAGAATGGATGCCAAAGGTAAAAAGGGTTTACGTTGTGTTTTTTCCACATCTAAAAAAGGTAGACCTTTGAGTTATGTGGGTGTGTATGTGTGTGTGTGTTCTGCGTGTGTTTTCTTCCAAACCCAAACCCTCCAAAGTATATAAACCTGTTACTTTAAAGGCACACTATGCAACCTTTGTGCCTTAATATAACAGCTTCAAAGTCATTTCGATGGTAAACAAACTCGTAGTATAGCGAATCATATATCGTATAGCGTAGCAGCGCTGGGGAGGGTCGCCGCTGGCAGAACCAGCAATGCAAGTCTGAAGACGGCGCCCCCGACAAGTCTCGCGAGAATCACGAATTGCTTTACGGCGCGACGTCACGCGATGTCACATACATCAGCGACATAAGAAGCAGCCTCAGTGGAAGATGCTAGCAGGCATTCACCTGAAACATTACCTGGTCAGTAGACATCTTTTGCCTGTTGGATGTCCGACGCTTCCATCCTACTGAACATGTACCGGTATACAGGGGGGAGGGGCTCAGGCCGTGAGTGCAGAGACGTAGAGCCGTATATAGAGACGGCTCTGGCGAGTGGTATTTATGACAGTTAACGTTAAATACAAGTACTCCGCAGCGACTGAGGGGTCGCTGTTTGACAAAACCGGAAAACTGCATAGTATGCCTTTAATGCCATATCATAGTGATACAAACAACAACATAATTCAGAACCAATAGTATACATTTCACAATCCCTTCAAAACTCTGAAGATACAAAGAGTTTGAACCTCTTGTCCTACAGTAAAAAAACAAAAAACAACTGAATTCTGTGGAGCTCAGCTTGTAAATAGTGAGGTAAAGAGAAAAAAAGGTAAAGTAGTGATGATGACAATCCCCCTGCTTCACTTTTTCCCCTTGTGATCATTTCAGGGTCTGTGTCTGCATTCATACTCAATTTAATCCAATGAAAATAAACAAAGAAATTGCAGCACCTGTGTCATTGTAAGGCTGGACTTTCAACTGTTCCAGATGACGATAGATGTCTCAGCCCAACCTCCATACTGTATACCTGCTTCATATTAACTTCTTCTCTTTGAACGCCACCAAATGGTGAACGTGAATGTCAAGCGCATAAACCCACATTTATTTATTTTTGTACCATTCGGAAATACAGTTTGGAGAAATGAGGTTCATTTCTGGGAAAAAGGCGTCGTAAGCGTCAGAGAAAATAAAAACAAAATGGCAAACTTAAAAAACAACAACCTATAAAACATAAGACATTTTAAGAACAAAACAAAGCCTATAGTTTACAATCCCAGAATTGCCGCATGGTTCGTACTGTGGTATAATTTCTTCGCTCAACATTAAAAACCAATGGGCCACGGAGTCAATCAGAAAATAGCAAGAGGGGACTCCATCAGTTGCTCGCTTGGAATTTCACCTGTGGGTATCCATGGTGATGGATAAGTGCTATTACCTGCCAAGGCAGTGCCTGTGAAGAAAAAGTGCACGTATTGAAAGGAGACAAAGTGTTGAATGTAGACGCTATCTGGAGAGATTAGATGCTTTGATGGAGTCAGAAGAGAGTGAGGTGGCTCATCTCATGTGCCTGCGGTGATATTTGATTTAATGAGATAAGCTATGAATATGTCCTATATTTCTCCTTTTTCCCCCTCCTTTTTCTCTTTTTTCCTCACCCATTCCAGTTCCCCTCCGCAACGAATAACACAGAGATTTGTTTTTCACCTTTTTTTCACTTCATACTTCTCTTGACTTACACTTCACTTTATACTTATGTGGTTTTACAATGACTATAGAAGTGGAAACAAAATGGTAAAAGGAAGATTTGACAACTTAATACAAGTTATTTGCTTAAATACACACGGTATGAAATTATTTCCTCAAATGAAAACTTAAACAAGCACTTCTTACCACTAAATACATATCTAACATGTCATGCCTATTAATTAACGACAAGTCGACATTGCCTTCACTTGGGGCCATTTTCTTCTTCTTATGATTAAAAAAACATAACATGTCAAACCTTCTCCGGTTATCAAATACTCATAATGAATATATCTTTTTTCACTTAGCGTAGATAGTAGATCGTTTTATTTGATTTCATTTTAAGGATAGGCGGTTCGTCGAGGGGATCTAAGCGGACTGTTGAATTAACTGGAAATTTCAGTTGCTTGTTTTGGCGGAGGACCACTTCCTCTATGTGTGTGTGTGTTGGGTCCCGGGTGTGCTGCTCCCGACCTCAGTGCTCTGGGTTCAAACACATGTGGCAGACCACACGGTCACCAAACACTTCAAACATCACTCAGGGCTAAAACTAGTTCTGTTCCAACCCAACTAATTTACAGTACAGTAATGTAATGTCAACTGCAGGATTATTTCCACCCCCATCTGAGAAACATGGAATTTGGATCAATAACTTTGATAATTAACAAAACGTGAAATAGCAGGATGGTCTAGTGGCTGAGGTGTTACCTGACAGAAGGCGGTGGGTTCCATCCCCAGTATCCATAGCCTACCAAGAGCAAGATGCCAAAATGCTGTTTCTGAGTTCACTGTAATTCACCTCAGATAAAGTCAGCTGCTATATGATTCAAGAGTAAAAAGAAATAGATTGAACCACATTGACCAATGAGAAGGGAATCAATTCATGATTAGAAATAAATTAAGGGATACATTTTTTAAACAATTTTTCTCGTATCATAATTATATTTCTATATTTCCCGCAATGGTGTTACAAAGCCCATTTGTTTAACGGTGTAGTTATATTTGTGTTGCTTTATGATGTCCAAATGCATTTGAAAAGGTGCCATTAAACTTTAAAACGGTACTTATTCTGAAGGCTGTTAAATAAGTTGTTTTAACGATGGATATGCAAACGACATGACATCCTGTGGCCGCATAACCCACAGAGCAGGGCTATACATTCAAAAACAATCCCACATATGTTTGCATGTTCATTACACCAGCAATCACTGCTTAGCTTGTGATTAGCTTTTTCCTTCAAGAAGACATGTGCTTAAGCTCTAGACTTCCATCTCTAGTCACTAAAACACGAGACTTAGGCTGGCAACAGACACTCTCATTGTAAAATGAAATCCTGTTTTCCATTCTACACATGGGACAGTAATTGCCATTTACCCCTGGTCAGTAGAAGTTCAAATTTGTTCTGCTTGTTGGTGTAATGTGCTCCATTGGGGATAGGCCGAGTATCAAATTTTAAAATGCCATTTAATTTAAGTATATGAGCACAGAAGAGCAGGTTTATGCGAAGACAGAAAAGGAGTGTGGGGGGGGGGGGGGGGGGGGGAGGTGGCACACACTCTAACCCCTGTTTGAAGATTACCATTTAGGCCACTTCTCTTCCACCATTAGCGAAAGAGCTAAATATTTATGGTAGTACTCTGCCATGACACAGTGACGTGTAGGTTTTCTTAAGGGCTAACTATGATGTTAAATGGAGGTAGCAGTACCGGGCTACTAGAACTTGCCTTGCATTTGAGACCTGGGTTTAATTTCTGGCCCCCAGTCCTGCCAGCCAGCATCTGAAATAAGCTTTTTGTCCCTGTGTTTCCGTGCGATTTTCTCTGGGGAACTCTGGAGTTTCTTTCTACCTGCAAAGGTTACATAAAGGTTATATGGCCATGGGTAATCTCCATGTCTAGCATGGGTTGGAAAGTTATGTGGTGGACTAGTGGTTAATCCTGTGGTGCTCAGTGCTCCTCAACATGAAAGCTAACCTGGAACAAATCTAATTATCACTGAAAAGCAATACTATGGAAGTCACTATATTTCTATTTTTTATTTAGCAGACACCAAAGCAACTTAAACTCAAAGCGATTTTTTTTTAGATAAATGCCATTAATGAGCAAGTAGTGGTTAGGCATTTGCCTACAGGTAGACTGCAGACATTGGGATTTGAACCTAGAACCAAGAGTCAAATAACCACTAGACTCTAGTTCATCACTAGAGAATATTGGAATTCCACACTAAAGGAACATTGAAGCAATACAATAATAAACAACACCACACCAGAGCCCGTCTACGGAGAGCCTGTCCACTCCCTATTAAGTCCCATTGTACCGAATTTTGGTTGCAGTTCCACCAGAGCTCCACTGGGGGCGATCGCCCGTGAGTGCAGAATGAATGGGAGCAGATGGAGCTAGACGGCTAAATGTGTCTCTTTCACCTGATTCTCATTGAGAAATCTCAGATTTGATTGTAGTTCTTACAAGTTCAACATGGGTTATAGATCGAAAGTTGAATGAACGAGTACTTATGTCCTTTCGATTTCTTACAGGACGAGTTGTTGTTGCCCATAACACGCTAGCATTCTGCTAATGAATGCTGATTGGTCAGTGAAGGACTGATTACGACCAGAGATCTGCTTGATGGCATCTTGGCATCCGAAGCGGGACCAGAATGTTAAGGTGGACCTTTTCGCCCAAGTTCTTTTTTTTTTAACACAGCAACTTTTTTTGGTTGCTGGCACTTTTATCTGCGTATCGTTATGTATGTACTGCTGTGTTATCGATGCCTTGAGGGAAAGGGAGAGGCTTGCCGTAAAGCAGTATCTCTGGTCGTAAGATGTGTATGACGTCATTGACATTTTAAAATACTTTTTTAAAGCAAATAAGTGACTCTAAAAAATCTAACACCCAGCAATGTGTAATTTCTTTGCATCCCCTTTCGAAAGCAACATTCAAATTACTAGACAAAAAATTATATCCTGAGAAAAGTGGAGTTTGAGGGGTATAGCTCCATAGACCGCCATTCATTCTGCACTCGTCCTGTGAGCGCCCTCACATGGAACCAGAGGGGAACTGCAACAGTTCAGAACCCGGAAGTAAACCGAGAGTGGAACTTCTCTCCTTATTAGACATTCTCTGACCACACTATAACAAATATGTATAAAATACAAATACAAAGTACTATAGGAATAGTCTGCCATTGAGGCAGTTGAAGACAGAGGTAGTAGCACTCTACAGGGTCAGTGTGTGTTGGTATGAATGATATTTTGTTCAGATTGTGTGTCTTGGTGCTCCAGACCAGGAACACGCCCGAGGGTTGCCAGATTGTGATGTAGGTGTTCGTGTGGGTGTTTGGATGTAATGGGCCTAAGCCTGCATCTAATCTTTATATAAGTCTAGCTGTTGTCTCTGTCCTGACTCTGATGTTTTATGTGCTTCACTCTCAGGTTTTCATATTGTGTTGTGACGCAAAGAAAATGTTAACCAGGAGCAACCTTGAAGATCAGCTGGACTGAAATATCTTTTTGATTGTAGTCCATCACGGACCTCTGGTTGGTGATGGTAAAATTGAATGTAATATGTCTGTAAACAGTTTCCATATCAATCCACATCAATCAATGGACCTCATGGAAGATCAATGGAGATGATAAACACTCAAGACAAGGTCGCTTATAAGATCAAGCATGTTTTAATTAGAAGACACAAGTTCATCTGTAGACAATTGGTGAAGTAGGCTAAACATTGTATTGATTAGCACTGAATTGATTTGCGGATGCTCGGGCAGGCTATGATCTTCAACTGTGATTACTACCTGTGTTTTTGACACTAACATGAAAATGGTCCAATGACAAGCACGGCTCATAAGTCATTGGTTTTGCCATTCATTGGCATGTCATTACAACACTAGAAATACCTGTATGATACAACTAGCTTACATTACAACATCACAGAGAGCTTAATTGTGGCTACCACTGTTTCCATTCGGGAATGAATGAGATACAGCTTTGTCGACTTGAATGAACCCACACACACACACACACACACAGACACATACAAGTGCACCACTAGTACGAGCAAAGCATTGTGGGCCATTATTAAAAGCCATTGATGTAGGAAAACAATGCATCAGACCCAAACAGTCCCTTTCTGTTTATGGTTACCATCCATGCCATCTTCTGACTCACCCCAATGTGGCTCCTAATGCTGTGTACTTGTGCGGCAAAAACGTAAACTCATGAGATAATGGTGAACTAACCATGGAACCAGCGCAGAGGTGTGGCCTTGGGTAGGCCCTGTGCTGTTTTGGAATCGGATATTGCCATTTGTGTCGTCGTCTTCCTTTGGCTCCCGTGAAACCAAGGCGAACCATGGCAGACAAGTGTAATGTAAACCAGAGCCAGGCTCTCCCTGTGGCACATTTTCCAGGAACACCCCCTATCCCCCACCACCACCACCACCAACAAAAAAAAGCTTCCGTTCCTTCCCTCTTCTTTTTGCAAATGTTGGATTAGGGAAAGGACAGCCATACATAAGCTCCTTAAAGTTCATGAATTGCAGGGATCCTTTTCTTAAATGCTAGGCCGGTAGGGTGCAGCAATAAAAGTAGTTGATTACAGTTCTTATCTCTAGGTTTTTAAGGCCCATAGCTGGCCCCAGCAGCAGGAAGGGAACCCCTGACACACATTCCCCCTGTTCCTATTCCCATGACGTCTCTTTGCGCAAGGTAAACGCTTCCTGTTTCTTTCCACGTAGAACCAGAGAAGAGAAGTTATTTCAGAGGTTATTTTTACTCTGCTTGCTTGGTTGGCTTGGTTATGCCAAAAGCAGCTTATTCAGTGGTACGCATGGCCGCTTCCCCAAGCCCTTAAAGCCGTGAAACCATTCGATGACAGGGCGAAGTGACCTCAGTCTCCAACATGTAAGTCAATGTGATGTGTCAACAGTGTTACCACGTCGGCCCTCCTGCTCGTTGGCGGCATTACAATACAAAGTACCTGCGGTGTTATTAACAGTATGTCAATTGTGTGTCAAGTGAGAGTATGAGATCACTTCTTACTGGAAGTTTCTGACAATTTCTGGGCTACTTGCTGATTTCAAGCCTCGACAAGCCATGAAATAGACACGACAGGTTAAAAAAGCAAAGTTAAACAAGCTCGTTCTTTGTGGACTTGATTAATTGATTGGTAGTGACAGGTGAAGCACATCGTTGACAACAGCCCTAATGTGTCAGCTATGATTTTGCATATTGAACAATTCAGGCAAGGCAGCAAATTAAAAAAACAGACTATATGCCAGAAAAACAATTTACATGATGTGAAGAGCCAAAATTGACTCAAAGCCCTGACAAATACTTGCATTGGAATCCAAAGTAAATCTCTAATAACTCACTACCTTTAGTCCCAAAACACAGGCAAGGCAATGGAAACAGGCTGCTTTTCAGGAATGATGGAGTCTTAGAAAGGTTACACGTAAGCAGAGAACAGGTGCAATCTAGAAAACTGTTTATATCAAAATGAAGACATTTCTAACATTAATTGTCGTCTTTATTTGTAAACTTCGGATGTTGACAGTGTAATGGTACACTTTCCAGTAATACACACACACACACACGGTTTTAGTTTAATAATACCCTATTGAATGATATGATCAGTCACATCATCTGTTTCATGCAGTCTTTGAACAAATACTAGGAAATAGGGGTGTTTTAGTGCCTTTTGCTGGGTAACTGGCTCACTCAAAACACAATTTCACTCTGCTCTGATACTGTTATTGGGAACTTAAGAGGTAAAACAATATTATAATAGCTTTCATACCACTCCTTATATTCTACTTGGAGTAAAAGCTAAGGGTTCAACAGGGTTTGTCAGAAACCTGCAGCAAATACACTAGTATCCCATTACAAAACTTAAATGTCCCAAAACAAAGTCATTTCTTCCACTTATGGAGGGAATATTCTGGGGATCCTCTTGACTGTGTTTTATAGGTTGCTTGGCACTCTTAATTTGAAGGAGAGATTGGGCCCGTGCTTGTTGGTACCAAGAGTTCAGAGCCGATCGCAGGACCCGATAAAGAGGGAAATTCTAGCAGGGGTCTTTTCTCACTAGAATGTACCAACAAGGCCTCCCCTGCCCTCCGCAAGCAAGCCATGTCGACCCCCCCTTTAGATGGAAGGCGGATAGTGAGCTAAATTGCACACTCGTAATGATTAGCTAAAGACCTGTCTTCGATTGGCCGTTAGCCCGGTATTGTTTTCACTCTAGAAGGTACTTTGAAGTCTTGGCAAGTGTATCAGACATCTTCAATCTCTTCTGAAGATACGACTGTTTCAGGCCTTTGCTACTGACTCTGCACATTTTCAGGCAATTAGCCTTGCAATGGACGAAAGAACTAAAGAGCAGAAATCATCCCAGACTGACTGAGTGTAATTTCATCAACATGGGGACTTGAGAGGGCAATTCGCCGGGGATGAAAGACAAGCGTGGCTGAAGCCTTGGGAAACCTGGACGTATGGGAAACCTGGACATATGGGAAACATGTACGACAGCCTCTCATGCCCAATAGAGTAGTGTATGCTACATATTGTTGAAATATGATGGTGCATTGGATCTTAACCATTCAAGTGAAGTTAAACATTTAGTCTTTAAAATGGCTTTCTGTATCACGAGGTGAGAAATTATGTATTGAGACATCTTAAGAAGGTTTTCTCAAGGATTTTCAACACTAAAAAGACATGTTGACTCCTGTTTGCCACTTGATTATACCTTTTACGTGAAGGAAACCAACAAAAGGATTATTGATTACCAATAGAAAATGCAAGCTACCCAGAAGAACAGGCAAACCTATCCACAGAGCAACAAATACACCTTGTAAAAAATAACCTTTAAGATCACCCCAAAACAAAAGATGCTCTAAAGTAGCTCTATCATCCTTAAAAAGGGTGTTTATAAATAATATAATTAGGGCTAAACGACAGTAGGCAGTTAGGTACAATGTGGCTAATTACACCAATTAAGTCGCTTTGAAAAACGACGGTGTTGGAGGGACGTGACATGTCTCTGGGGCAGTGCAACGAGACGCAGCTGGCAGAGACCGGGGGCGCTATGAGATAGAGGTCTAATTACCAAGCAACTCACTGTCTGTCTTCACCACCCGTGAAAGGAGCCGAGACACGGAGTGAGTCAGGACGGTCGTTGGTGAGGGAACTCAACTGTTAACAGTAGTGGAGAGAACCAAGACATGGTTTCCACTTGGGAAACATTCACCCCTGACATTTCTTTTTGAAGATGTGATGTATTTATCTAAATAGGATTTAGTGAGCTTAACAATATTTTAGCAACCCATTTGTTGAGTAACATTAACCATCCTTTCTGCTTAGAAAGTCATTCACTATCAACCCACACATAGCTCCAAATGACAAAGACACATTGACAGTCATAAAGCAAGTGAAGATTTGTCAGATTTTGATTTGGTGAAATTTGAACCAGCAGCGTTTTTAATGTGGAATTGTTCATCCAATGGCTGTACGAGCCAAAACAATTCAATTATAATAACTGACATTAAAAGCAAATTTCACATTAACACATTATTTTTCTTTCTTTGAGCTGGGGCTGTTTGTAACATTGCCTCGGGCAAAGTGAGGCCAATGTGTTTAAAGTGTGCACAGAGGAAACATCGGCCTGCCTTTAATTCCTCTAAGGATGTGACCTCAGAGGGCAGAACATCGGGGGCACATTGAGCTACTTATCCCCAGGGCGGTTCCTATCTCAGCAGGCTCTGTCTCTTAACGCTGGGCCTAGCTTGTAGGGGCTGGGAAATTAAGAGATTTCCCTATGCTACCTAATTATTATTAATGTCACCACCTAATTTCTGCATTTTTCTGTGTGTATATGTGTGTTTGTGTGTGGTATCCATGTTTTTGTGTGATGTGTGTGGTCGTCATGTGTGTGTGTGGTGTGCATGTTTGCGCACAGTTCCCAGAACTGTGCAGCAGTACACACACACAGTACACACCGGTTGATCCATTGGTCATGCCTGTCTGCTTATTGAGTGAGTTTGATCCAAGAACCTCATCAAGCAAACGGCTCTTTTGAGTATCTTTGGGATCTGTACGCATTACAACAACTCTGTAATTTGTTCCATACAACCTTTCCGAAAGAAGGAAATCTCTTCTCTGGGCTTCCAATCTGCCTTCACTTAGTCCCTCAGGTAGGGCACCTCTGCTGGTCGGCCACTTGGAAGTGAACGCACAGTGAAAGCCACCAGGTCTAGGCTGAGTGTGTGTGTGCTTTTGTGGGTCCAGCCTTTCTAAAACACTAGGCACAGGGAGGGATTCCTGTCACACCAACTCTGTAATTAAACATCATATTATTATATCAGAGCGGTTATTTTATAGTAAATACTAGGGGTGACCCCGAATAGTCGACTATTCGACGATTTGATCGAAGGAGTCTGATTCGACTGCCAATCTCATAGTCGAATCGTCGGCAAAACACAGGATCATTCCATTTGGGCTATAGGCGGTGCTGAATGTCTGATTTTACATATAGTTTCTTTCTCCCAATAAATCATGACATATAGCCTATTTTTGTATAAATATCAAGTGCAAAACACACTGCTGCCACAGCGCCGCGGCGCATCTATGACAAGTGCCGCCCCTAGCACACATAGGAAGCGTTGCGCCTTTTCGGCAGCACTTGATGCACGGCGACGCTGTGAAATAGGACAGTGGCGTGAAGTGTAGCGGGGCGCCGGCGCACGCCTGCCGCCGCCGGTGTGGGGGTGTACATAGAAAATAATAGGGGCGGCTGTTTTGACTTGAAGTCCAAAACACACCGCCGCCGAACGGCCTTGAAATTGTAATCGAAATTGTTTAATTGAGTGTTTCAGCTCTTTAGTCTGGTGTGGAAAAAATGGAAGCCAATGTCGCAAATGAGAATATGGATCAATGAGCAAAAAAAAGGAAAAAACATGATTCGACGATCAGTCGACTATAGGCAAGACTTGACGAATCAGATTCGACTATGTAAATTCTTAGTCGGGGACACCCCTAGTAAATACTATATCCGGTTTGGCTGAAGGACGCGTTTTCAACGCACATGTAGGATATTCCAATGCATGCACTACTTGAAAAGTTACGCAAGGCAATGACATTGCCTATATTAGAATCTAGAAATTAGAAATAAAAATATAAGAGATTGTTGTTGTTGCAGGTTGGGTGAGTGTGTGGGTTATTTACATTGCTAATCAGCGTTTCACTAGTCTGTTGGCTCATCAGCATGCCTCGCGTCAAAAGTCACAGCTCGCCACTGATTTCCAATGCCACAACTCTCAATGTTTGCCTTCTCCCGATAGATTTTAACATGCAGAGAGAACAAGTCAGCACCAAGTTTTAGGTGGGCCTAAATACTTGGTGCTGTAAAAGATAGTACAATAATACAATAGAAGGAACAGCAGTTATAACCTTTCTGTATATTAAAGGGCCAATGGTCAGAACTCCAATTACTTTAATTTTTCTTTCATGTTTTTTTTTTCAGATACAAAAATAGAGGTGTACCGATTTTTTTCTACAGTTGGTGTTTTATGCAGGGGCTCAGATATGGTTGTATTTATTATTCTTTGATTCGTTGTTATGAAATCTAAACTGCTGTACTTACACTGCACCCACCCAACCCATGAACACATAATTGCAATTTGCAAACCACCCTTGAAAATTTAAAAACATGGATTTCATTGCATGGATTAAATGATCTCTTCTGTGTTTGTGTATTAGGCCTACTAAAAATCCAACTAAGGTGATTAGGGCACATCTAATAGGATGCTAAGGTAGATCTTCTGGTAGGAAATATATTAAGCTAACATGTCACAGATGTGGAATCAATCTCCCCTCACATATGGAACTACCACTACTCTCAATATCTATTTCATTCACTCTCAGGAGGCAAGTCTATTTTAAGGCCTATTCATAATCCAGTCCAGGAGTTAAATGCCCTCTCCCTGACATTCAGCTTTTCTTTTTTTTTTTCTTTTTTTTTTTACATAATGGCTTCTTCTTACTCAATTCATTATTACTCAAACCATGAGCTAACGTTGTTGAGTTTGCTTTCTAGCTGTCCAGAAGGATAGAAGATATCTTAGATGCAGAAGTAACTGACCTTATGTGTACTTCAGATAGGCAGTCCATGAAAGAAATATTGAAATATTTTGCTCACAGGCAATCTATTGGTATCCTTACATCACCTTTAAAGCCATGTTTGAATCAAATAACACAATATAGAGCAAGATTTCCTTCTTTGATGATTTGGTGCTTTTTGTGAGTTTTATTTTTGTTTATTGCTGCAATCTTAATGTCTCTTTTTAATCAGGTTCTATCAGCCAGGCAATCAAAGCCTTTACTATCCTTATTTCACGCTGAAACAGTAACAGTAACATCATAACATCATAAACTTTATTTATTGATATTGCACCTATTTGAATAGTGTTTCCTTAAGTGCCTAACATTAAAATGATAACAGCGTCTCCAGAAGTTGGGCGCACCAGGGGGATGACATCACTAAGCCACCCGTTCTCATTAACCCCCCTGGAAGCAGAGTGAGAACAACTGCTCACTTTAGAGCACACATTAAAGGGCTTGGCAAGGGGTTCCTCCTCGTTCGCTTTTCCACGTCTGGAGCTCCTTCCTTCCAATTGCTCGAACACTTTCAATGGCTGGAAGAATGTGGCCTACTCTCCAGAGCTGGTGGCTTTTTTGGAGGAGCTTCCATTGTTTTTCTGTTTGCTGGTTCCAGCCGCATGCACTCTCAAGATATGGAAATAAGGTCGGCTGAAATACGCACACTGCCAATTGTTAAATAGCGGGGGTTTTTTGTGTTTTTTTTCCTGTCACCTCGGTACTCTGTTTGGCCCTAACCTTACCATTTGTTCTTTACAAACTCAGCAGTTTCTCCCGCTGAACAGGGGATCCCGTGCTCCCCCTGCAAACTGGTTCTCTTTAAGCATGTTTACACGTCGGACAATGGCAGTAATTCAGCACAGAGTCGGGGTTGCCCACCATTTACATGCAAGGATTTTAAATTTGCATGGAAATCAAAAGGCCCACGACTTAAGGGCAGTAACTGTTTTCCTCCTCCTTTGTTACCATAACAAGCAAATGCTCAATGTATCTTTGTCTGGAATGGTCTGACATTTTCCTGATGGTGTACAGATACACCTAAATGTTCCTATAACTGAAACAAACGCTTGTTCAACGGCCTGTGTACTGAACTAGTGCGTGCTAGTTTCACAGTTATACAGTTTCATACAATGTAGTGTCTATGTTGTATTGTATTTATTTACATTCAATACTTGGCGTTATCTATCGATTAACCTGTACATTTCTTGTCTGTGTTATTATTGGTCCATAATGTGATTTTGTTGTCATCACACTGTTTGACTGCGCCGATGCTGCAGAAATAACTGCCTTTTTAGGTTTTTCTCATTCAGATTCTGATTGAAGCAACTCTCCAACATGAGGTGTGTGGACGCTCATAGTGAAGTCAGGATGGGGGTCCTTATGCATGGCCTTGTCAACATTGAATAGCATACAGTGTAATGACAACCGACGCTGGCGGCCTTTGACAGGTCTTTGGGCTGGCTCAGTCATTTTCTCTGGAAAGAAATGGCATGATGTTTTTATCTGTTTGCTGCATGCCAGCTGTTCTTTCACTCCGATCATGTCGTTAATGGGCCACAGTGGCATCAAGGAAAGAACTGCACTTTTAATTGATGTCTTTTATGGAAGACTTCCGAAAAATCATGGGTGGTCGCATCTGGAATCTTGCTGATAACTTTGCTAAATAAGATAAGTAATAATGCACACTTGTATGGTTGTGATTGGTTCCAAGCTGGAGGAGCACAGCATGTCCTTATTCATTCAGAGTTATGACACTGGTGCCTCTGGCTGCACCAAAGCGTATTCTCCTTTTGGTATGAAGTCTGTGGTACATTTTAACCAATACCACTAACTTTTTATTATTAAGATCACTGTTGGAATAGAAGCAACCTTAGGGCAATCTCACTTTGGCTGCCAACGGGAAATGTTGCTCGGTCAAAATCTGGTTTTAATGTTGAAGTACAAATAATCAGGTTATTATGGGTGACCATAAAGCGTGTTGGAAATTTAAACAATGCACATGGGGAAAAAAGCTTATTTTTGTGAGGCTGTAGTAGAATATAAAGGGCAAAGAGGCCCTGAAATCAAACAAAATTGCCATAAAAGTAAGAGGCACATTAACTGACCGAGGAGAAGCACTATTAGCTTGTAAAGCATTGCATTGATTTACTCACGCCTATTAGCGAATAAAAATAAGGTCAATAAGTGATTTAAGACTTTTCTAATAAAATGAAGCATTCTAGCATTAATCACTCAAAATTGGTCAATCAAAACATAACAAATTCCAGAAAGTCAATGATTGACCATTACGGTTAACTCCGCATGTATTATTGTTTTTTAGAAGACATACTTTTGGAATCAACAGGATGTGAAAATGACTTCAATTACATTTTATGTTTTAACATTTTTTAATTTTGTCCTGGGCAGATTACATTTTGACATGATCACTATACCATTTGCATCTTGGTTGGTGATTTACGTAGTTATTGACACCCCCCTCCCATGCCTCCCTCAACATATTTAGACTGGTTGATAAGTGTATCTTTAACAGTCTGCAGCATGGCAGGCCATGATAAAGGCAGTGAATGTGATGGATCCACCCTCAGACACATTATCTGCGCCATTAGCCTTATGCTAATTCAGGAGGCCCTGACTGTGAATAGGCTTGAGCACAGAACAAAGGTCTTCAGGCAGAGGAAGAGATGTAGGGCTGTTATCTGCAAGTTCCACTTCCTCAAGACCCTCTTGTCTCTCTTTGCCGGGTTATGTGGCTTTTGAACTTAAATGCCCCATTGAAAAGAACGGGATGACTGTGGAGTGACGAGATTATACTGGTGTGACGCACACCATTTTGTTACTACTGCTGCATTTGATTTATGGTAGGGATTCATGGTTCCTCTAGCCTTCAACTTCAATTAACGATTCAAATGTTTCAACATTTTACAGAGAACATATAGTTCTCTTACCAAATTGTAAGTCAAATTTACACTTAAATAAACCCATTTGTGAAAACACATTAAAAACGAAAAACACATGAACAAATAAAAACAGTTGAACAAAAACATGAATACATTTAAATAAATGTAAACACATTTATTCATAACAAAACAGCATGCATAATGGTAAAAAGCAAAAGTGAGTAGGGTAAATAAAGTGCCGGTCAGTATGTGCACACCAGGACTCCCTGGAAGAAGACATCATGTATCTCAATGGGACCTTCCTTGCTCAATAAAAGATGAATAAAAAATAAATAAACACCCACTGAAAATCTCTGCATCTAAGATATTGCCAACAGAGGACCAGAGTGATTCCCACAACACAGAGGAATCACCTCCAAGACCCGCAAACCCCCAGAAACCAGCCATCCACACCTCAGCAACGACCTCGACACACCGCCTGGAAACTCTGCAGGAAACCCCAACAGGAAGTCATAGTAATACAAACATCTTGTTCAAATCTTTGGGACAGATTATCGTCAATTTTTCTGTTTAAAAAATGGAAATGCAGCAATAATAGATTTTCATGTGAGTGATTGTTTCCTTTGGAGTAAGAAATCTATAATATATACAAACGATGACACTCCCCATCGAGACCTTTCTCTGCATTTCCATTGTTTGAAAAGTAACATAGCATGGCCACCCGTTGATTCCCATGATAAAGGGAGCCCTGGGCAACTTTTCCAGCAGTGACTGAATTTCCATTGGAACTTGTTGAGGCAACTGTTTATGGTGGTGTTTCCCAGTGCGCCTGTAGCAAGACCTAAGCACTTGTTTTGTTTTTGTCTCAAGTTGGAAAGTATGCGTATCCAAGATAGACTCGCCGTGCCAAGGACCCCTTGATCATGCCTCGTCCTCCTCAACCACTCCCAGATGGATGCCTTTGCTAGTTTTTTTTTTATGAATTCGCCTTTTTTCTCATTATTTCGCTCTTTACCCGTTTGGCACAAACCACTGAGCATGTTCTTTAAAAACACAAGACGATGAGTAGATTACTGTTGATGAAATATGTTGGAGGTTGACAGTTCTCCAGATACGATTGCTCCAACTTCATGAGAGTTTGGGAGCGGGGGAGCGATGTCACGTTTGACCCGCGAATAAAAAGATCAAAGCCAAGAGATGCAGAAGAGGAACAGATACATGGATGGAAGAACTGCATCATCGCTGTGCTAACTTTAGCTTTGTCAGTTACTTTTGCCATTACACATAGAAATCAGATCAAGTTTATTTATAAAGCACATTTAAAAACAACCAGACTTGACCAAAGTGCAGTGTGGGGGTAAATAAGGCAGTGTGGGGGTGCCTGTGGCGCCTTAATTGATCTAATCTGATTGGCTTGTTTTCCTGAACTGCCCCCTTTTAGAAACAACACAACTGCAATACAAAATCAGACCTGCACACATTTATTCAGACCCCAGTACCGTTAGCTTTTCGTGATGCAGGCAGCAGCAAACTACAACCCGCTCGGTTGGAATTTCATGACACAACTTTTCGACAGAATAAGTCTGCTGTGGAGTACAGGTCCTTCTCAGCCAAGTGGAATTACCAGCCCCAATACCTGTGGGTTTGTGGGGGGAAACGCAGAACGACTTCCTCGCGTGTGCCAGTATTAATTTGTTCTGAATCCAACACATTGCATTAATTTGAATGCTTAAAATAGGCTCGGTGTTAATAAACGGCATGGCTATGTCAAGAGCTGTGTCGAGAATATTTGGTGAATCGAGCCTTTAAATAAATCCCTGGCTTCTCTCAAGGATTTCCTTCATTTCCTTGGTTTCCACATGTGTAGTAAACTGAACATGTTGTAAAAACACACCATCTAGACCAATCAGATCGCAGATATGAGGACATGGATATATTTTAATTAAAGGAAGCCTATTAAATGACAAGCACATACATTACAAAGCCACTTCAAATCACAGTGAGTGCACACACCTTAGCATTGTCCTTTGCATGTATGCCTGCCTGTGGATATATACGTATATCTATGTTCCACGTATATATCTATGGCCCCCAGTTCCTTTACAGAGTGGAAATGTGATGGGCAGAGGTGTTTCAACATATCTTAGAACAATCTGCCCATAGGGCCCAGGGTCCTAAGAGGGGGTCAGACAGGGGCCCACTTCTGTCATCTTGTACAGCCATTGTCCAGCCACGCAACAATTACTAGAAAGTCAGTACTTCAAATTTCCTTTGTATAGTAGTACAATACGTTTTATCGCTGTGTTCTAAAAGTAAACAACTACGAATCAATTCCGTTTTAAAATCCAAGTTAATCAGTTAGCCTTTGGACCTGAGCCGAACAGTGTGTTTCAACCCTGGAACCCACAAAAAACAACCAGGGCAGCACACGCGTGTATCCTGACACGTAGCAAAAAACCTGGCGTTTCACAACAAACAGGTGATTGTCATCAGAGGAGGGGAACAAGCCGCGATGGACCCGATTCCACGCCACCGCCACCGCTGCTGCACTATGGGGGGAGATTGCAGACAGGTGTAGCCAATCGGCTCCAACAATGAGCCAGTCCAGCGTTTGAGGGGCAGATGATTGCTGACATATGGGGCCCTCAGAGCCCAAGAAGAAAGCAATCAGGTGAAAGAGCAGTGTGTGTGTGTGTGGGGAGGCCACCGTCAACGTGGCTGCTACTATGTGGATAAAAGACCAGCATGATGTCAGCCTGACTCAGCATCCACACACACCTCCACCATGGCCTTGGGCTGGGCTGATGTAATGTGTAATGCTCCCTTTTTCTTCTGATGGTAGGGGTTAGTAGTAGCAGTATGTTTGGCCCCTGGGGTGAGGGGTGGGTGTGTAAGGGGGTATAGGTAGCTGTTAAGTAGGCGTCACCAAAGAGTGGCCCGGGTTAAAAAGAAATTAAAACAGACCTTCTTTTCCATGAGGTGATGCAGTGTCTTTACTTATTATTATCTTGGTCAATTACATTTCAATTGCAAAGTAGAAATCTGTAGAAACTAGTATTCTGGAGATTCCACAATACACACTGAGAAAACAGTGTGTATTGTGTGTATTTCAATAATTGCATCAATGTAAATATATAAACCAAACTGAAATATATGTATTATCTCTTTATTTAGTTGAACTAATGTTATCTGATTTGTATTTTTACATTGTAGATGAAAGGCACCAAACTAATAGACTGTATTATCATTATTATTCAGCGGCGGCTTTGTGTATCAAATATCAAAATGTAGTGAACAAAAGATACACACAGTTATTAGTAGCTTTTCCAGCATCTCGACATGCAGCACACTGCCAAAAGTCTTGGATACAAAAATATAATATGTAACGACACAGACATGTCGTGTACTCCTTGCCTGACCGACTCCAATTTGAAAATCGAAGCAATTTGTTAAAATGATAACATTTGTTAAAACTAGGCTACAATTTGTAAAACTGTACCATGAATGGGTAATTCTATCTAATTCTATCTTTTCGCCAGTTTCTTTTCTTTTGACGTGTTTTGGCCAATAACAGATTAGCACATTACAGTAGTATATAAAATTGATAGATCCCGCCCTAAGGAGGACAGCAGGAGCCCGACCTCCTCTGCTCCCCGCCACCACTTCACACAGACTGCCCGTTCACCTCTTGCCTGCCCTGCAGGTGTCGCTGTTGAAAGCATTTTAATCCAAATTTCAATAATGGAGTTTTTTCCAAAGAAGAGAGAAAAATTATTTTATAAATAATGGTTAATTTCAACCAATTATTCTTTTTAATATTTTGAGCTCCCTCTTGCCTCTCAAAAATAGAGGAGGAGCCTCTATGGACTCTAACCTCTTTAACCTCTATGGACCAGCCTCCTGATGAGACTGTTGAGATACAACAAACAAAAGTGACCTATTTTGAGAGTGAATTGCCCACAATATGACTATATTTTGATTATATATTTTATTTTGTTGGTAACCATGGTATAATTGCAATATTACACTCGAGGGTGTGCTTTACCTTCATTATTGGCATGACAGTGATGCGGTTAGGAACGAGGCACTTCTAGCAAGTTCCGCAAGCAAGCATCACTGAAGTGCCAATAATGACGGTAAAGCACACCCTCAAGTGTAATACTGCTTAATTATACACTGGGTTGTTCCGACAGAGCAACAAGAACGTGATCAAATGAGCATGACAGCACACCTAGCCATTCTCAAATGAAAAATGCCTCATCACTATGAATATTACTCTACCATTGATTTGACTGCTAAATGTGGCACTGCTAGCTTAACAATGCATGTGAAACTTGTGGACATAGTAGCAAAATCTGTCCATGGAAAAAAGTTACAACAAGATCGAGCTAACTTGTTTTTGCGTCTGTGTGGTATTTATTCAGATTGGGAAATCTCATGATCTTTAAAGCATTAGATCAATTGGCTGGCTGACTCTACAACAGGTGTTGTATTTATGTTATTTATTTTGAGAGGGAATTGCCCCACAGTATGACAATTTGATTATATATTTTATTTTGTTGGTAACAGTGCTATAATCGCAATATTACACAAGAGGGTGTGCTTTAACATCATTATTGGCACTTCAGTGATGCGATTAGGAACGAGACGCTTGCGCTGAGTTCTGTAAGCTAGCATCACTGCAGCTACGCTAAAGCGCACTCTCTCATGTAATATTGCTTAATAGTTACATCTTTCAACAAGAGCATGTCATTCAAAGAGGCTAACCTACTGTGACATAAGCCTGTATTACACATTTAGTTTGCAAGGTGTGCTGCTTTATGAAGACTACTCTGTAATGGAACTATGACAAGTGTGATTCTCCATCAACTACAAACATTTCCTGCTGAAGTGCCCTTGAGCACAACTCTAACCCACTTCCTCCCTAATTGGTTGTTTGCTCAACTGAAAAGACAGACTCTTCTCTTAATGTGTAAAACACCAGTTCATCTCTTGAGTCGCCATTATAATGTAATGTTATCATGATCCTTGTTCGATGGCACATTGCAATGCGTTGGGAAGCCGTTTTTCTTTTTTAACTGTGCCTTGTTTATAACGATGAATCAGGTGCTTTCTGGGAAATGTGACTTTAAAGGAAATCAAATTACAGAATGACTTGCAGCCATAATTAAACACCGGCACACCTGGGATCCCACCCCGGGTGGAAGGGAGAGAGTTTGAGTCTCGGTGCCGAGGCTGTAATGATTTTAACACCAAGCTTTATTTCCACTGTTACCATAGCAGAGCATTGACCCTTACAGCCTGGAAGTCACTTAGACAGAGAATCCAGCTTAACTAGAGAGAGACACACAGAGAACAGGAGAGATCGAGAGAGAGAGAAAGGAGTCGCTTAACCAGAGAGAGGGACCAGGAAAGATAGAGACAGAGACCAAGAGAGACAGAGAGAAATTAGTCATTTAATTAGAGAGAGAGGGAGAGAGAGAGAGAGAGAGAGAGAGAGAGAGAGAGATAGACTAGGCGAGAGAAACAGAGAGAGAGAGAGCGAGAGAGAGAAACAGAGACTGACAGCTATATATAGAGATATATCTATATCTATATCTATCTATCTATCTATCTATCTATCTATCTATCTATCTATATATATATATATATATATATATATAGAGAGAGAGAGAGAGAGAGAGAGAGAGAGAGAGAGAGAGAGAGAGAGAGAGATAGAAAGAGAGAGATACAGGCAGATAGAGACACTTATAGAGAGAGAGAGAGAGAGAGAGAGAGAGAGAGAGATACAGGCAGATAGAGAGACACTTATAGAGAGATAGATAGAGAGAGAGAGAGAGAGAGAGAGAGAGAGAGAGAGAGAGAGAGAGAGAGAGAGAGCGATAGAGATAGAGATAGATTGATAGATAGATAGATAGATAGATAGATAGATAGATAGATAGATAGATAGATAGATAGATAGATTTCCATTTTCAAACGATCAGATGACGTGTAACGGCACAATAATTTCCGAGAATTTCACGTAAATCTATTTGTGGAACATTATTCTGGTTTATTACTAACACAGTGTCCACTAAGTAAGGGGTCTGGAGTGGGAAACCTAACCATATTCCAAGTGTGTTGCACAGAACCTGCTGCGACTGCTACTCTGTAGCTGAGCAACATGCAAACAGAGCGCGCTCCATTTGTAAAGCACAGTGATCCGATACTCAATACCCATGGAAAGAATAGCTGATGATTATTGTTGGTTTGTCTTTCCTCTTTCTCTCTCGTCGTAAATACGTAAATGTGAGCTTTTCCATTTTTCTGACCGGAGATTAAATATGCTCTTATATTTTGGAGGGGGACTTCTTCTGAAGAATTTCATAGGAAGTCGCTCCCTCCTTGATGATAATAATGAATCTACCGTAAAATGTTCTTAAAGGGGAACTTGGCAACTCAAGCCATTTCTTCGCAGGTTTTCACTTTTGTCGTCGCGTGTTTTCTCAACGAGCTCCCCCTACAGGTCTGGGACGTATATTACACAACACTGTCGTAAAAAAACTCACTTGCGGCACCCTCCTCCCCCTTTCTACTGCTGCTCATGTGCATTTGTTGCCGGGCAACTTTTTCGTGTGGCACGATGTCTACCGAGGTGGGTAAGACATTATACACTGTATCATAGAACATTGACATGTACATTTTGTTATTATAGTGTGTGTTTATGTTGAATTGCCGTAAAGCAGTTTGTGTTTCTCACTCGTTCTCGCTTCTCGCGATACTTCCCATTTCCAATTTCCCGGGATGGTAGTCCCAAAGTTGCAAGGCTGGTTTTCCACCTGGGGGCGCTGGGGGGAGCGGGGATAGTCACCATTAACACCGGAACAGATCATTTAACCATCCAAATGATTTCCAGACGGGTTTATTAAGTTGAAAAAGTTGCCAAGTTCCCCTTTAATAATAATAATAATAATAATAATAATAACAAGAAAAGAGAGTTCATGATTGTAGTGGGGCCTTACTTGGTTGAATGGACTCAAGACAATAAGGAAAAGTGTCAAGACTTAAGGGTTTTCAAATACCGAATGACCAAAATAATGAAAAATTGATGAATATATTAATGACCAAATGTATACCTACATTACTTCCCTTTTTCCCAAATGATATGTCCTTTACTTTAAGCTGAGGTTGCTCCACAAATCTTTTTTTCTTCGTACGCTCTTGTGCAGAAGAGTGTACACTATGAAATGTAAAATGTAACAATTTCTCACGCATTTATGACACATATTCGCAGTTTTCAGGCCTAGCCGTGAATGCATGCCTTCCAACGTGCCGTGCACTTCTGTGGTCCTTTGATGTTTAGGGGAAAGGAAACGTTAGCTAAGTGGTTCAACTGGGAAAAAATACAGAACCAAAGTCTGTTGTTTACATTGGATTTTTCATTGAAGGGAAGGAAGAGAGAGAGACAGAGAGAGTAGCAAGTAGAGTAGAAAGTAAAAAAAAAAAGGAAAAAAAGTTTGGGTGTAGGTCAGATGAACTAATATTTCAGTAAATGTAAAATCAGCTGGGTTTATTTTAAAGCAGCCCTCTATTTTGATAGTAATTTGTGCCGCTCGTTTCATAATGTTAGTGTTGGAGCCGGCTTGGTGGGAGCGTGGAACCACGTCAGATTAACCATCTGCACAGTGTAAACACAGACCTCTTCTGCTCTAAGAAAAGAAGTGCAGCGATGGGACGGACAGCGTAAGTGAGCTATCTCGCTCGAAAACCCCCCAGGTACGACGCTCTCCCCCCCACACTTGACCTAGCCCATAGCCGCGGGAAGATGTTTTCAAATGGGGGTGCTGATAAAAAAGTGTCGGCCAGGACTGAAAAATGGCCCTGTGGGGGCAGTCTGATGGGCCCTAAATGTCAGCACGCACAGTGCAAGCCACATTTTTCTGCATCGATTGATTCATCTATCAACTGAATTCAATGCAAATTGCTGGGGAATGGACCAGGAGAACTGTCCTGAAACTAATCTGAACAAATCTGAAATTCTCCAGAACTCACAGATGGTCATTCTGCCACTTTTACACCAAACCAAACAGCCAACCAAAAGAAGAATCATGCTTTTGAATGCAAATAGACTGGTACTCAAGTGACTCACCTCCTTTTCTTCTCTTCTCTTCTTTTCTGCAGCCTTTTTTTCACTTCATATGTGCAAAATAGACAATCTAAATAAATTACAAAATATTTTTATTTTCTATTTTTTTACACACACAAAAAAACATTCCTCCTCAATCCCCAGGGGGTGCTGCAGCCCCCCCACCCGCACTCCTACTTCCTGCAGGTATGACCTTGCCCACATCGACAAGGTCAAGTGAGGTTGGCCTGTGGGTTCATGCTAATCCTTCATAGGAAACCTTCATCGCATTCAGTTCCCCCCACCCAACTAGCGTTTAGAACCAAGATGGAACCAAGATGGCCGCTAGGTGAGTAAGGCCAATTGACTATAAGGAAACTCATGGGCCATACTTGAAAGGAGGGACCACTCTTCTCAAGATTTCTTCTTCCGTCTGGGTTTGTCCTTGCCCTTTAGAGGGGATAAGGGGTATATTAGGGGATATGATGTAGACCTGTGAAGCCATTTGAGACTGGAACTATGATTTAAGGGGTATACAGATAAAGTAGACTTGAATTGACATCAATGTGCATTGTACAACAATTGCTCTCAACATGATTGTATACCGCTAAGTCAGGACCTTTTTTTCACATAGAGATGCTGTTTGTCCTCCCAGCATTCACCATGGCTCTGGGAGCCTACATCGTCATGCGACCTGGACCATGGTTTCCTACTAGTGGAGGGGGGTGGGGCACAACCCTGATGCGCGCACATGGCGAGGGCGTCGGCTGCCCAGAGAAAAACCCCAGAGTGTTCTCACAGCCGTTTCTGAAGGGCTGATTTTTTTTAGGTGGTCCTGCAGAAAAGTCAGGTACCAGCAGGCCTGCACAGTGTTGGACCCCCCCCCCCCCCCCCCCCCCCCCCCCCGCCCCTCCCACCACCACTACCACCACTACACCTCCTCTACCAACCCCCTCCCTGACTCCCTATTCCAGTGGCAAAAATGTTATTTTTGTTTCTTTGCCTTCCATCACTTTTCAACTTATTTTCCATCAGTGCCACACTAATGAGGCATCAAAGAACAATTAGCTGTGGCTCTGATTTGGGGGGCCTGTGAAGTAATTTGACTGAGGGGACTTCTGGTATGTACCAGTGTTGGGGGGTGGGGGGGGGGGGGAGCAGGCATATTGCAAAATAGATTGATTACATGATTTGCCGTTCATTGCAACAACAGCATGTTGTGTGTGTGTTTGACGTCACCCATTGATTTACACACAACCGTTATGAAGCAGTAGATTTCGCATAACGGGTGCAGCCATTGCTTGATATTTTTGCAACCAGCAATGGAAACGATCCATATTTGGCACAATGAGGGCGGGAATTGAATAAAACTGTCGAATGGGACCTCTGAAAATACATAACATGAAGATGAACTAGCCACTGAGAACCTAACCGAGCAAAGAAAACATTTATTTGCTTTGTATTACGAGAATAAAATCCCATTTTCCCATTGACTTAGAACAGTAGCAGGGTCTTTCTGCATCCAACCACCCATAGGCGGTTAGAGGAACTACATCTTAGTCGCTTCCGCCAAGTCTTCACAAACAGGCAGTCATGGCTGCTGCTTGTTTAAAACTAAGATGGGTTAAAGGCATTCTTTGGCAGTGTGTAGCTATTTAATGGTTTTCAATGGCACTCCATGCTGAAATGTAGGATTGCCAAAGTCACAGTTATGCACACAATCAATTTAGCTACAAAGGTTCAAGCTCCGGTTAACATACAAAGCGTTAACATAACAAATAACAATTTTACAAGGTGGCTGAAAACAGGAATGGTATTTCTATCAGTTTATTTATTGTTTATTCTTCTGGTGTAAAGAAGATATCACCGCTCCTTGCAGAGTACAAGTCCAAAGTGCTTTGAGAAAGTTCAAATACCCTAAACAGGTATTAAATAGAATAAAATAGGTTAGTGTGTGCGCACGTGTGTGTATGTTTAAGTGCATGTGTGTGTGTGTGTGTGTGTATGTTTGTGTGTGTGTGTGTGTGTGTGTGTGTGTGTGTGTGTGTCTGTGCGCACGTGCATTTGTGTGTGTGTGCGTGTGTGAGAGCCAGGGTTGATATCGCTGAATGTGGTGGGCTATGCATGCCAGTCTGCTCATAGGGTCCTTGTGAAATGTGAGAGGTCCGGAGCAGAGAGCTTCATTTCCTCCCTCTTGGTCTCACACTCGGGACTCTTTGAAGTCTGGGCCCATCTTGCTGACGCGATGTCCTTCATGGTCAGGAAGGCTAACGCTTTCATTGTTTCTCCGGCTTTGCATGCTGGGTTCATGTCCAAATTGTGTTTTTTTTTGTTTTTTCCTTCCCTTGCTTTCTTATACTTCTCATGAAGGTGTTGGTGATCGGGATATAAATTTAAATGTGAGCTGGAAACAAAGAAATCACGCACACATTCATGAAAATATCACTGTTTATAAATAGTTTATAAATAGTAAATAGTTGCCAGCAATGAAAACGCATTTCAGTCTTTTTCTTCACAGTAAAACTTTGATGAAGCAACTCTTTGTGGAAAAATTGAATAAATAGGGCAATATAAAATGTTGCTTGTTTGTGGCACACTGCTTACATTCAAACCAATCGGTCATATGGGATGAGAGAAAACATTAAAAACTACTAAACAGGAAGAAAATATCAAATGTCAACAATTGCCTGTGCAATTATGGTTCAAAATGATTATTTGAATGTGTATAGGAAATACCAACCTCCCAAATGTGTGGTTTCCTTGTTCTTCCTGATACACTTTATATCTAAACAAGTTACGTCATTGTTTGTTATGGATTATTGTAATGCGGTTGTATGGCGCTCTTCCAAGGAGCCACAATTTGTAAATAGATACCCAGGCTATTTCCAGTGTGGCGATTTTTATAAAATGATGGCACTCATTTTTGCTTACTCTTCACACTGAAGCCTGTGAACAATAGCAATGCAAACGGTCTTTCAAGAAATGCACGAATCAGAAAACACCAGTTGTTTGGTCATCAGTACTACCCCCCTTCCCTGCCCTCCGATTGGTTTATTTCTGGCATCGACTTCTACTGTGTGGAATGGAGGACACACACATACATTATGTTTATTTGAAGCCCTCCTGGTGTGTGTGTGTGTGTGGGTTGAGATAGAGATCATGCCTGTTGACCTGTCTCCATGTCTACCCATTGTTCTGTGTCACCAACGCAAAGTAGCACTTAAGAGAGAGGAGGAGGGACTGATGCACGCCTCAACTGTTACCACCAAAGAAGAAGAGCTAGAAGACAGGGGACTGACAGAGAGAAAAAGAGAGATGGATCTGTGATTTGTGAAGGTCTAAAAATTAATGCGCTAAACGAAACGTTAATAACGGTAAACTTGGACCGGACTCGGACAGTACTACATTTAGAAAGCTTCCCCGTTGCCATGTCATTACTAAGATCGTCTCTATTTATTGGAGTAATAAGGTAACGTTGCCAGGTCGTTACTAAGATCGTCTCTATTTACTGGAGTAATAAGGTAACGTTGCCATGTCGTTACTAAGATCGTCTCTATTTACTGGAGTAAAAAGGTAACGTTGCCATGTCGTTACTAAGGTCGTCTCTATTTACTGGAGTAATAAGGTAACGTTGCCATGTCGTTACTAAGATCGTCTCTATTTACTGGAGTAATAAGGTAACGTTGCCATGTCGTTACTAAGATCGTCTCTATTTACTGGAGTAATAAGGTAACGTTGCCATGTCTTTACTAATGGTGCGTTCCAGGCAACCCGTAACCCGTGATTTCACGGCTTCATACTCACGACTCACGACTTGTTAGCGTTCCAGGCAAGTCAGGACTAACAAACAAACAAACAAACCTGCGATTGAATAAACATAAACATAAACTTTAGTACTCCACACTCGTATGTGTATTGTTTTGATTACAATGTGCAGAATTACGTTACGTTGCCTATTCATGTCTATCTATGTATATTTTCTCATCAGGGGAAGCCATTGTTGTTTATGTTCGTGACGTCAAACAACTAACTGGGAGTACATCGATCAGACACGAGTTCACAGGTCGTGAGTTACGGGTTTGACTGCCGTTCCAGAGCACTTTCACGGGTAGAAGGTCGTGAAATCACGGGTTACGGGTTGCCTGGAACACACCATAAGGTCGTCTCTATTTACTGGAGTAATAAGGTAATGTCCGCATTCCATATGAATCTCATGTTAACTGACATTAGGCATTAGTCAGACCCAGGCCATAGTCAGACCCATATATTTCTCCGGTCACAAAAAGTAGTGCAAGCTAAAAGTTGTCATTTTGAGACAGAATTACCCCAAAATATGAATCAATGATTCGCAAATAGCCATGGTATAAGCGGGATAATCCACTCAGAGATGTTTTGAAAAATAATGCGCTTCGCAGGGGCTAAGAACGTTTCGCCAAGTGCACACCTGCACACCTGCACACCTCGTCGCAGATTATCCCCCTTATACCACAGCATTGCTAAACTTGATCCTGATTGGTCAATAACCTTCCATGGGTGTGCATTCTTCTTCAATAATGGAACACCTCAGTCTTTTAGCAGTTCCAAATAGATGTTTCCTTGACAACACCAAGGGCGTCATCACCTTTTTGAGAGTGGGGGGGACATATTATGACATATTACGTGTCCCCCCCCAATTATATTATGGTGACGCCCATGTATGAAACCCATTAACATTAGGGTAAGTGGTAGTTAGTTTTTCTTGAATAACTTTTTTTCTGAAGGTCGTAAAGACTCAGAGCCGATGTCTGCCCCATGGTTTATGGGGAAGCCGAACACGCCAGTCTTGGTCCTGAGTCATTGCGACCTTCCGTTCTATGAAACCCTAACCCTAATATCAAACCTTGACCCTAATATGAAACCCATTAACATTAGGGTAAGTGGTAGTTAGTTTTTCTTGAATAACTTTTTTTCTGAAGGTCTTACAGACTCAGAGCCGATGTCTGCCCCATGGTTTACGGGGAAGCCGAACATGCCAGTCTTGGTCCTGCGTCATTGCGACCTTCCATTCTATGAAACCCTAACCCTAATATCAAACCTTAACCCTAATATGAAACCCATTAACATTAGGGTAAGTGGTAGATCGTTTTTCTTGAATAACTTTTTTTCTGAAGGTCTTACAGACTCAGAGCCGATGTCTGCCCCATGGTTTACGGGGAAGCCGAACATGCCAGTCTTGGTCCTGCGTCATTGCGACCTTCCGTTCTATGAAACCCTAACCCTAATATCAAACCTTAACCCTAATATGAAACCCATTAACATTAGGGTAAGTGGTAGTTAGTTATTCTTGAATAACCTTTTTTCTGAAGGTCGTAAAGACTCAGAGCCGAT